>LQNS02277096.1:14237382-14261091 GCA_001587735.2 Parhyale hawaiensis | reverse complement strand
GTACCTGTGTGCCGTGACTATACCTGTGTGCCGTGACTATACCTGTGTGCTGTGACTGTACCTGTGTGCCGTGACTGTACCTGTTTGCTGTGACTGTACCTGTGTGCCGTGACTACACCTGTGTGCCGTGACTGTACCTGTGTGCCGTGACTGTACCTGTGTGCCGTGACTGTACCTGTGTGCCGTGACTGTACCTGTGTGCTGTGACTGTACCTGTGTGCTGTGACTGTACCTGTGTTCCGTGATTGTACCTGTGTGCCGTGACTGTACCTGTTCCCTGAGAAATTGGACTCGGAAAAGCAGTATCAAAAAGTTGTTCCGTTTTGGAAGAATTGGAGTACAAAAGACTGCTCGACTGTCGTCAAAAGTTGGGCAAAAAAGCACAAGCGTGGAAGCAGAAGCAGGAAATTACTGAGGGCAGCGAGTGAAAATTTTTATTTAGGGAAAAAAAGCTAAGTATTGGGAAGTTTTCAGCGGAAGCTTACGGGAAATTTGGCCGAGCGAAAAAAGCCACTTGCTGAGGAAAATACAGGCTCCGTCCTTGAGGGATTTCCGTTCGGGAGTGCGGACCGCGCAGCTGTTCGTCCGGACAATATATGGCGAAGCGAAAAATATGCTGGAAATTTCCTTCCGAAAAATGATGAAGGAAATATCGGGTGAAAAAATTTACCATTCGAAAAAACCCTGAAGCAAAAAATTCGGCTGCGGGTTTAAAAAAATTGTGAAGCGAAAAACTTTGCGGTGTTTTTTAAAAAAAATCATTAAGCAAAAAATTTTAGCGAGCCGGTTTTTTTTTCAAAAAAAATTGAGAAGCAAAAAAATTTGGTGATTTTTTTCATTCCGGAATCCTGAAGCAAAAAGTTGGCAATATTTCTTTCCAAAAAATGACGAAGCAAAAATCCTGCGCAAAATTCCAATCCCGAACGTTGTCCAAATGCGTCGAGTGGAGGAAACTGCGGGAGCTACACCCCTAGAGGGTGGGAGCCTACCTGGGGGACCTCCTGGTGCTGGGGTACGTCTCTGCCCTGAGTTCTCATGGTCATGAGTTCAAATTTTCGTCTGGACGGTTGGCCCGCCTCTTAGCGGTACATCAAACTACACCTATGTATTAGTAATGACTTTCCTAACATTTTCTGGACAGAATATCAACAATCTGAGTTCCAGACTAATGAAGACACAGACGGGCAGTTTCTAAGCGCAGTTCAGCTCTTCCTGGAGCTTTGGGAACGCCGTAGCTAAGCCATCAGCGTTGTGCCTTCAACATTTTTTTAAAGGGAATAAAATGTGGACTGGGCAAAACGAGAAAATAGTAACTAACAAGTCGCTAATTTGATTCAAGAGCCGTCTGGCTTCAGAGTTTTGTAGCAAAAAAACATCGATGAAATTTCGAGCGGTTGGAGCTATGCAGATGAAACTCGTAGTACTATCCTGTTTACCAACTTGAGATGAAAAGAACTAATTGAGGATTGTGACGTCATCATTAAGACAGCATTTTCTTTTCTTGCAAAAAAAATAAAACTGAAGAATTGCCAGTCTGTGTCTTTCTTAATCTGTGATCTTAGAGGCTGAGAAATTAGACAGGCTAAAAAAGTGAGCCGGGCTCGTATTCAAGATATCACTTTAATTGGCAACTCAGATATGAAATTTGAACAAAATTCAGTGAAGTTCATGGGAAAAATTATGCCACGCGGACAACGAGCACCACTTGGGCACTAGCAGCTTACATTTACTTGCACTTTTATAGAACTTTCATTTATGGTAACCGGTGAGTGTGCATTAAAAAGAACGACAATGGCCACCCCTTTACGGAAGAACAGCATCAAGTTACAGCAAGTAATGCACTTAAATGCATAATCAATGACTGCGCAACTGTAATGACTTCGCAAGAGCAGTTAGAGAGGCAGTGGCATGCTGCATCTTACATGAGATCTCCAAGGCCTTACTCTTGTTAGCATTTAACTGGTAACTTCTGCGAGTCAGTCCAAGAGACGACTCGTGTAACACAGCACTCTCCACATTCTTCTCACATCTAGTGGACGCAATATTTGGTTCCGCCAACGTAAACTCAACTGTTCGTCTATCGAAAGAGTCAAGCCAATTAGCTCTGCTGGTGTCACTAGCAAAGTTTCGGGTATCTTGACAAATCCAACGTTAAACAAAACTCAAAAGTAACTAATACAATGTTGACTCGTGACCTAAAATTTGACGTTTCAGAATAATGAATCTTCCGTCATCAGAATATTAAAAGAAAAAGAAATTAAGTGAGAACATTCTAAAAACCGTAATTTTATTTCAAATAAACTAAATTTGGGCCAATGCTGACAGAGGGATTGTCAGCATTTTAGCTCACTACTCGACATTTTATTAGTTATTTGTGGTTTGTCTTAAAACTCAGAAAGCTATGCATTTATCTATTATTCAAACGGATACATTAACGCATTCTAATAATTTGAAGGATGAACGTAGTATACATTTACGCAATCTAATAATGTGAAGGATGAACGTAGTATACATTAACGTATTCTAATAATTTGAAGGATAAACATAAAGCTAAGACTAACGCCTTTAGAGTCACTTGCATTTGCTTACAAAGAGTTCAAAACACAATTTCGCTCATCGTGATAACGTCTTATTCTAGATTTCAATTAGTAACTTAAATTTCTCAAAAATATTAGGTAAACGTTTACGCTGATTGTGACGCCGAAAAAAAAATAGTAAATTAGTGAAGAATTCTTCCTATTCAATGGCACAAATGTCGTTGCTGATGGATAGATTGTCCGAAACGATCGTTTCTAAAATTTAACGTGACCTGGAATATTTAAAAACCGGCCATTAGTAGGTTAACGTTTACTGCAAGTTTCATTTTAATGCATAAGAGAATTTCTACAAAAAAGTAGTGAATAATTTAGTTCAAGGTTTTAGAGCTTGTAATTGTTGCACGAAAGCGCTAAGTAAAATTTGAGCATCTTCGCATTAAAATCTTATTTATTATTATTTTTTTTTCTCTAAAATATATAAGTCAAAATGAAGAGAGGCATCTATCAGAAGCTTTGGGCATAATTGAAGCCAGTAACACAGTAAATTGCACCGCACGCTTCAAACAAGGCTACTAATCCTGCGAGAAACGGGCCCTGCCTCCATGATTGTCCTGTTGCACCTTCTTTGCACACTTGGACGAGGTACACATTTGTGATGCTACTTTGGTATGCGATATGCTGGTTAGGTTAGCCTATTCTAGACTAGGCTCGGCTAGGAAAGGCTAGTTTAAGTTAGGTTATGTTCCTAGGTTACGTAGGGTTAGGTTAAGGAAGGTTAGGTTAAGGAAGGTAAGGTTAGGTTAAGGAAGGTTAGGTTAGATTAGGTTAGAAGACCCTATCAAGAGCAAAAAATTTACGTTTCTTGCTTTTCAATGGTAAGATATAGTCAGGCTAGTTCAGTGGTATGATATGGTTAGGCTAGCTTAGATTAGAAGAGTAGCCAAGACCCTGAAAAGTCCAGCCACGAGTCTGCGCCACGGAACTGGTCCGATTTCGTACAGTCCCTGGACAAATCATTAGCCACAGCTTGATATTTTTACTGCCTACTTTACATACTTTCGGTATTTTGGGATAGAAAGTTTAATTTCAACTATTTAAAGGCAACAAATGACACTACCTAGTTTGAGCTTTCTATTCATGTATGCCCGAAGTATGCAGAGGTGCTCCAGTACATCAGGCCGAGTGTGTAATGATTTGTCCCAGGACTGTGGATGATCCGACCACTTTCTAGAGTCTAGACCCAGGCCTGTACTATTGAAGGCCTTTGTTTCGCCCTTCAAAGAAATATGTTTTTTTTTAGGATCGTTCAATATAGAAAGAAGAGTCTACGATCACTAGGCAACTGTTGGATTGTTAGTTCGTCATCAGGTTTGGTAACGTTAGAGTAGACTTTATTAGGCTATGCCAAGCTTAGTTACGTTAGAGAAAATAAGATTAGGTTCGAGCATGCCATTTTAGGTTAGGTTACATTAGGAAACATGCGTCGACGTCAAACCAGAATTTTACATGGCTCTCAATTCGTCTCTCAATAGGCCATATTATGAAAGGGTAGGCCTAATCGGTTAATTAGGCAAAGGGGGTTAATAATATTAGGCATGATGAGGAAAGGGTAGGCTTGGTTTGCGAGTTAGCCTAATTTGTATATTTCGATTGTCACCGCATAAATTTCTGGCCGAGAGAGAACGGGTTAAAGTACGTTAGACGAGGCTATCTTGTGTTAGGATGTGCCATAGGAATTTATGTTAGGAAAGACTGGACCTGAATTAGACCTGGTTAGGCCAAGTTAGGCTGGACCATGTTAGCTAAGGCTATGAATGGTTAGTTTAAAAGGTCGCACACCGAAGTAGATTTCTCATCTATAGATGACGCGGGCTGTGCAGATCGCATACCAAAGTGACATAAAAATGAATGACTATTTCAAGAGAGTTACTGGTAATTCCTTCGTAAATGTGCTACTGTGGAAGCAACAATAAAAAATCAATTTATTGAACATTCATTCCAGGGCCGAGCGAAACGTCCGCAAAAATTCGTCTCTAGAATTGCTCTTTGACCCGAAGGAACCCAAATCTGACCATGGAGATCACACGGCAAAGTACCCTCAGCACCCGACAGGATCCCCAGGGCAGGTCCCCCGACCCCCAGCGGTGGGTGAGGCAGAAGTGGTTGATGCCCAGCTTACCCCTCGGTAGGTTGGCCGATCGCTTGGAGCCGTCTTTGTTGAGCTGCTCAGTGTCTTTTTCCGCCGTCATGGCGAGTATGGCAGTGGCCTTGGTTAGGGCATCTATGCGTTGTAGCGAATGCGTGTTGAGTGCGTGTTTTAATTTGTACGTGCATAGGTGTGTGCGTGTGGATGTTGTATAAGTACGTGTAGGTATGTATTTGGACGTGAATGAGTGTATGGGTTTGTTGGTGTGGGCGGGCACAGGTTTGTAAACGAGAATGTTGGGCGTGTGCAGGCGTGTATGTATGATTGTAAGAGTGTCCGTGCGGTGTATAGGGGTAGATATTTATGTATGTTAGTTTATACATGTGGTTGTTGTGTAGATGCAGTGAGAGAAATATGTTCATTTGAGTGCGCAGTTTGGTGAAGGGTTAAATGATAATGATAATTTAGTGAATGCAATGTCCGTCCACGTCATTTGTTGTGTATTTATGCGCATATGTTGTGTGTACGTGTACATGGTTGAGCATGTAGAGGTGTACAAGTGTACACAGGTACGAGCAGCGCGGGACAGAGAAGGACAGGAGTACAGTACACACGTTACAACACGGGCCGGCCAGCGCCACTCCACACACACGGTTCTTACACCGCCTATTTTGTCCAGTTCCGTATTCAAAACACTGTAACATCAACACAAGTGCGTGTTGCTGCTAACTCATACATTAGATTTAATTATGTGTATGTGTCCATGTATTTTACATCGTTTTACTGGCTTTACAAAGGAGGGAAAAATTAAATCAACTGCGCGGGTGTCCAGGATACGGAAAGACTTAATTACCATACCCTAGAAATCACATCACGTTTGATTTTCACTATCATATGGGAGCAAAATTTTTGCGACGCCCAAAATTGTATTTTAAGGGAAATTGGCATCTATAATGCCAATATCTTACCCTCTTATAGAATGTTCTGTCATATCTAAAGCTTTGGTTCGCTAGTATGGCAGTCAGACTGACGTGTTGTCGGAGTGGCACCGGCCTGCCCTCGGGAAGTCTCCCCGTCCCCTCGACGTTCCTGCTGCATCACCTCACGCTACCGGTCCTCAGCTTCTTCTCAGGCACTTCACCGTTACTCTTAGCTGAGCTTAGCAATATTTATGACGGCTTCCATTTACATAGAGACAGATACGCTTAGTTAACTTGAAGTATTGCTCGAGTTTTCGATGTGTGACCCGCATACCAAGGTCAATATATAACTGTAGTCGTCTCTTCCTAATGGTTCCTGAAGTATCTGCATTGTGCATAATTATACAAGTAGTTTTGCATATCGCGCTCGAGACTCCAGTCACTTCAATTAAAGATACTTAGCATCAATCTCGGTAATAAAATTACGATACGATAGCACGTCTTTGAAATGTAAATAGGTTGCCATGAGTAATGAGGGATACTTTCTCTGAGCATGAAAAACATAAATTTGCATAAGCCAAGTTCCTGCAGGGAAAGAGTAAAACGAACTAATCTGTTTGTATAAAATGTTTCAAACGGACTTCAGCGGCTTTTAATCCAGATGAGAGGAACTATTTCGCAAAGAGATGTTCTACAGAATTTATATTTCCGCTATGTTCGTGAAACGTTAGATTTTGCAAACACCATGAAAAAGAATCTAGGTATATGCACTATCAAGTAAGTTTTACAGCCCAATTCTGTTACATCTCTTCGCGAAATGGTTCCTCTCATCTGGATTAAAAGCCGCTGAAGTCCGTTTGAAACATTTTATACAGATTTGTTCGTTTTACTCTTTCACAATTTCCGACAGATGGCGCTATCCACTTTCTAAGTTTCCTATGTTCCAGAAATTTGGGAAGTCTCGGTTTCAGGAATCATCTCCGCTTTAGAGCTCTCAATTCAAGCGCTCTATTGGCTCTGGAACTATTCGAGCATTTATACTGTGGCAACAGTAGCGGAGTTGTAGCGTGAGGTGACAGCAGGGATGTAATGTATCGAGCACATAACTCACGGCCCATCAACTGCTGGTGGCGACGCCCATAAGCCTCACACGAACTTTATCCATTTTGCCAGGAAATTTCATTCCCAAAATGTTACTGAAAGCTAGTAGAAGATTGAGCTTGTTCAACACGCCCAATGCCTGCCTTCTACAAGTCTGCATTATCACTCACTGCCACCAACAGCCCTGAAATTCATCAACGTCCACTACGATCATCAGGCGGCGCGTTTCTATTACAACGCTCCAGTACCCAACTGATATGGAAAAGTTGTTGGCCTACACATTGTTACAAATATTTTCCGTTCTCAAAGAAAAAATACGACTAGAGATTTTTAAAAATAGGTTGATTTACAGGAAGCTCTATTTGTAGGAGAAAGAGAAGAGCAACGTATCCGCTTTCATTAATACTGCAAAGTAATCCCTATCATTTTAAGATATCCATCATAAAAGAAAAAAGTATCTAATATCAAGGCTAAAATTTACATTAGGGAATTTTGAGAATGGATCATCTGTGTTCGGTAGTGTTGTAAAGGTAACGATGGAAATCGTACGCCTAATAAACATTTACAATAGAATAGCAATCCGAAATATTTTTCACCAATGCCAATAGCTACGTTACGTGATTTTACAAAAACATCTGAAACAACCATATAAACTAGCAGCGATGATGACAGTGGCAACGTTGATAATTCTTGCTCCAAAAAAATTAACTAGCAATAAGTCGGCAGTGGCATTGACAGTGAGCAGTGTGGTTTTTCTTTGATGAAAGTCCCAAAATTATCTGGTGGTGACAGTGGCAATACTAATTCTCGCTTTGATATTGAAATTCAAACAAGCGGAAGTTGATTGGTGGTGATATGATAGTGGCACCAGTCACGTAGAATTTTGTTATTGCAATGAATATAAAGAAGATGAAAAGTGGTAAGAACATAAATGTTTAGATAAAATAAAGGATGAGGCAGCAAGGCAGCAAAATAAGGTGCTACAGGGGCACCACCAGCAGCCTGACGGGTAGAGCGCTCCACATTGGCCCCCTAAAAATTACAAAAACTGACAAAATTGTGCACAGCCTACAAGAAGTACTCAAAAATTGATAGTATTACTCTCTACAAGTCTGGATTTAAGTAAAATAAAAGGCAAAAATATGGTGATCAACTCCTGAGAACGCTAGCGGTACCAAGAGGAAGTTGGTTACTACAGGTAACTGTGAGGTGTTACGGGTAACAGTCCTACAAAAATAGTGCTAATGACCAGAAGGAACACTTAATGCTAGCAACAGAAGGAAAAAAATTGGTAGAAGATAGGGTAGCAATAGTAATGCCAACAGCTGAAGAGAGTTAGCATTTACCGGAAGGAAAATACTACCAGAAGTAAGAGGCAAGTGGCTGAAATAGTAGAAGTAGAGATAAGTGAAAATACCTGTAGTAGCTAATGGTAGAAATAACGAATAAAAGACCATAAAAGTGATTATACCATCGGTAGAAAGAGCAGATGTTTCCAATAGAAGTAGTAGTATAGGGGTGAAAATGGTGCGAGTTTGGAGTTGAAGTAGTCATAGAAATAAAAGAGTAGTAACAAGAAGTGACAGCCTCAGAAATAGTAGAAGTTTCGAGTAGTAGCGCATTGGGGCAATAGAAGAAATAGTAGCAGTAGTGATAGAAAAAATTGCATCACTGGTAGTTGTATTCGGTTAGAAGTAGAGGAGTATTAAGAACAATGACGAAATTGGTAAAATATACTAACGATCATCAGTAGACTTAACTGTAGTATCGATAAGAAAGATAGTGCAGAGATAAGTACAGCGTCACTTGGTTACTCCAATTTTATTCTTTTCTGGAGACAGGTGACTAAAAAAAGTTTGAATAAAGAACTATGTTGGCGGACCAGCACTTGGGCAAATGTACCCTGTGACAAAGAATATCTGTTCAAAGTAAATACTTATAACTTACAAACATAAATGACTTAGAAAAATGGAAAGCCAACACATGAAATGCTTTACTCTGAAGGTTGATTCGGTATCACTTATACCTCCATTATGATGTATATCACCGTAGTTTTGAGTATTTAACATAAATTTGAGTTTTTGAGTAACGAAGAGGTACGTGTTTTCGTAGATTACCGTAAAATCGACCGCTCAAATAACTTTACGTGGAAAGATAAAGGAAATTAAGACATTTCTCATCGTTCACCATGTTGCAGCAATCATCAGACTTTAACATCCTGGAGTGAAAAGCTTTTCTACTACTCTTCAACATTGCTACGGACATTGATCAGCAATGCTTCTCCAACACCGCAGTGGCCATTTGCACTTGCAATATTGTAAGTAAAACTTGAGAATATATATTTTTCTATGTGATTCTCGCCTCCTCTTTCTTCATTATTTTTTGGAGTCATCAGCGTTTACTTTGGTCCACAGTTTGTTCTTTGTCACAAGAAGCGTTTATTGTACTTAATCGTTCAGATGGAGTAACGAAGTGATCACTACACAAATTTCACTACTGTGACGTAATATAATTAAGTCATCCCGTCAAGGTATGATGCAAGGATCAAACTTCGGTGCAAATTTTGGGAAATTGAAATAATGATCAAAAAATCTACTGAATTTGCAGGAGGATGTTGCGAGTGTGAAAAACCAGGGCACTTGGCTGACGAGTGCCAGGTGGTGAGTGTAGAGTGTGTGGCTGCTGTAAGAGAATAACAGCTTCGCTTGGGGGGAAATTATAGTTGTACTGAGACATACTGGGGACTTTTAATTCATAGCATTAGGGACTCTTTACATGGTCGTACTGAAGCTTTGACTGAGCAGTTTGTAGTGGTTCTATCGAACAATCGAAAGATTTAATTGGGTGGTACTTCTCAGTTAAGGGAAATTTGATACAATCTCTTTATTATAAAGAATACAATCAAGTTTCAAAGTTCAAAAACAGCTGTCATATTTCTATTGAGTAGTACTGGGACTTTCTACTGGGCTGAAGTGGGAGGTTCTAATGCATAGAGAGGAGATTAGTGTTTGGCACCTCCTAGTTATCGGTTAGTTTGTGAAATATTCAATGTTGACATGTATAACCATGTTATAATGGTTGATTACAAGGCTGTTATGGTTGCACGGGGTTCCATTGGAAATTTGTAACAGGTAGTATTTCCTAGGAAAGAAAAATGATATCAGTAGCTACTCTACAATATTACTATATCACATAGAAATGTTATGGTTACAGTTCTATTGGGCTCTACGGGAAGGTTCTACGGGAATGTATCAGGGAATTCTATTGGATTTTAAGGTTAGGCACAGAACGATCAAATATCTACAAAGTTCTATGAAAATGTCTATTGACTAATATAAATTCTCTTGGGCTGTTTCTAGTACGCATTAAATATTCTTTCTTCAACTGGGCTGTAGTAGATAGATTATGGGATGACACCTGTAAGCAAACTCAAGGAAACAGCAATTCTTTTATCAGGCGAACAATACGTTATAGATCTCGGGAAGATTAAAGGTATTGGAAATAGACTACCAGTCACATACTTTAAGATTAGGGCGTTGAGGGTGAATTTGAGCGATAGAAATGTGGCATCAAACTGAATATCAGTGATATTATACGTCCGCCAGTAATGAAGAATATGATAAGGTGTATTGTGTATTTCTGTAGTTAGTGCAGCCACATACCCACTACATTATAACGATGTAGTGGGCTAGCCCCGGCAAGGAAGATCTGAGACCGGTATAAAGGTGTTGGGTAGCCCACTACGAGCCCTGACTAGAAACTTCTGTCCTCTACCATAGAGGTATAGTTTAGCCCACTACATCACAGGGATGAGGAATAGCCCACAGTGGGCCCTGGTACCAAAATTTTTTCCTCGTACACAAAGGCATAGTGTAGCCCACTAAATAGCAGGGGTGTAGAGTAGCCCACTACAGAGGTGTAAGGTGGCACATGAGAGAGCAGGGCGCAGCGAAGCAGTAACAAGGAGGGCAGTACTTACCCATGGCAGAGATGGGGCGGGCCAATCAGCTGTGCCGCGGAGTGTGCTGATGTGTGCTGCTGATGAGTGTCGTCTGTAGAGTAGAACGAATGATAATAAGCAATGATTTAACCAAACTCGTAGCCCTCTATATTACGATACGGTACAAGTTCTTAATTCGCGCGGTTATTAGTCTAAGCACTGGCGACGACTGCAGAACTTCCAAGTGGTAGGATGAATCCAAAATTATATTTCTATCAAAGTGGACACATTTTCCTCACTTCTGAACTCACAAAGCGCAAGTCTGAGTAGATGATCAACGTCGGAAAATTATTATTATGACACTTTGTGTAACCTCCGACGGCGAGAAAAGTAAAGATATGCTTGAAGACAGAAAAACGAAGAAGGAGGAAGAAAACAAGGTGTCTCTGGAATAATTCTTCTCTCTTTAAAATTCTTCTCAGTCCCAATGCACAAGCGGTGCGGGACGATGGTATATTTATGTACAGCGGCTTTTTTGTTTATATACAGCAGCTTAAGTCTCTGTTTCCACAACGAGAGCGCTCTCACAGAGGAAGAAGGACGAGGCATATTATAGTATGTCGATAGAAACGTGGAACCTGCACCAGGTTGTTTTCATATAAGGATTCAAGGAGCATGGGTACGGTAAGTCGGGAAAGAAGAACAGAACAAAGTATCATCCGCAGGAGTAAGGAGGTGGAAGGAGGAAAATTGGGACGAAGGAAAAACGTCCCTAAAGCCTAGCCTAGATATCCTACAGGTTTCCATGAGGTCCAAGTTCCCATAACATAGGATGGTAGAGAACCTGTACACGGGCCTTTACGTATAGCATAGAGTAGGACAAGCCTAGAGCCTCCGGTGTCCCTCATGTGGTTTAGTTTCTGGCACGACAATGCAGCAATTCGAGAGGAAGACGTGCAGGGCAGTCCCCGCAGGGCGCTACAGGGACGGGACTAGAGCTGGGATCTGTCCCCATCTGGAGAGTAAGGGGACCGAGGGGGGCAGGACAGATGGAAAGAACCCCTTTAACTGATGCATTTTTTAGGCTTGGGGAGAATAGCAGCTTTGCTGTATGGCAACACTCTTGTTCAGGCTTGTTGTATGGCAACACTGCAGTGCGGCTTGGGGAGAATAGCAGGTATGCTGAATGGCAACACTCTTGTACAGGCTTGCTGTATGGCAACATGGCAATGCAAACTTGCTGAATGGCAACATGGCAATGCAAAGTTGCTGAATGGCAACACTGCTGTGAAGACGCTGTACGGCAACACTGCTGTGTAAGCATGCGGTACAGCAATACTATGTGCAAGCTCTCCGAGTTCATTATAGACCTTTACCATTCGAGCTAGTTTTATAAAATGTGATGCCTAATTCTTGCACGTGAGCATCAAGTAAGGGTTAAGGGAACAATCCTTCCATACATCCTGCACGTCTATTCTCTTGCGGACAGCGACCGAAAAGCCAAAAACTTGTGTTTCCGGCAGTTGGCTCACCCCCTGATGTAGATTTAGAATTGCCAAACAATACAATGCTAAAAGACAGAATGATCGACAGGCAAACGGGCTGACGGATCATCACCAAAATTTAATCATATCTTGCTAGTGACGTTCTTCACAGTTCCTTCAAATTTCATACTGATGCGTCCATTACTTTTTAAGCTATGTTAACAAATGGGCATATGGAGCATAACCAAATTTAATCGTCTCTTCCTAGTGATGTCGTTAAGTTACTTTCAATTTCATTAACATCCATCCATACCTTTCAAGTTATGCTGATAACTAAGGACCGGAGTCAAAGTTATAGTATTTGCACAATTATAATGGTTCATTGCGCAAAATAAATATGTAAATATGTATGTCTATCTTTAGTGAAATTCATAATAGCTACTTATGAAAAAAATAGCGTTCTGTAACTCGGAATGAATTTATTTGAGAAATAATTATTAATTATCAGAACAAGTGGTAAACAATACAATTACCATAACACTGCTAATAGAAACAACCTAAGTAGTTTATTCAGACATAGTTTTACGTTAGTGAAGGCACTGTTACAAGATGGTACTATAAGTTTCGTAACGTTTTCACGAAACAACTTCATAAGTCGATCCGAAAGTATGTGCTTAGGGGTAAACTTTTACCCTTGCGCCCAATAAAGTTGAAACATATGAAGTGTGCTTATTTATAGATTAACACGTCCTGAATCCAAAAACCATGACCTTTTTTTTCTGCAAATGCTTACTTTTCGAGATATTTGACTTTGACGTTCTATTTTTCCCCTATCTAATAATGAAGAGAAAAAATTTCGAGGAACCAACTATTTTTCCCTCGTCAAAAGGGGCAACAGCAATATTGAAAATGAAAGTAGGTTTTTGAGGATTAGCTAACCTAACTAGACTTAACGTAATCTTAGTTGCTCACCCAAAGAAACCTACTTTAATTATCAATATTGCTGTTGCCCCTTTTGGAAAAAAAATAGTTAGTACCTTGTAATTTTTTCTTCTCCAATATTAGATAGGGGAAAGATACAACTTCAAAGTGAAATATCTCGAAAAGATACCACTTGTATAAAAAAAATTGCGATTTGTGGATTCAGGACGTGTTAATCTTTAAAGAAACACATTTCATATGTATTCATTTTCCTGGATAAAAGGGTAAATATTAGCATACTCAAAGTTTTGAAAAAGACCTTTCAACTTCGTCAGATGTCACAGATGTATAATTGAAATATGCTGCATCGCTCGGTTAACGATTTCAAGCACATTGTACATTTGTTCCTTTAAGAATCTCCATTAAGAAGCTGGGAGTGTGAATAACCAATTTTACAAAACTAAAACTAAACTAAGCATAAAACTTTGGTAGGTAATAGTAAATATCTATGCTTGCAAGGCAGTTTACATCGCTTATAAAGTTTAATATAGGCACATTCACTGCGCTATAGTATCGTAATGTGCTCTAGAATTAATATTGGTACATATTTTCGTAATTTGTAGGCATATATGGTATTGAAAAGGCATTTTTACACTATATAGGCATTTATGGCATTACAGGCATTTATGGCATTATAGGCACTTATGGCAGTTTAGGCATTATAGGTATTTATGGCAAATGTCCCGGTCTCTACTGAAAACAAATTAGAAAAACCACTCCCAATAACATTAGTAGTAGTATAAGAAAGTTTAAGCCTCCCTAAATAACTACTATGCTCTTCTAAGCGAGGAAAAGGAAGGGACATATAGTATGTTGAATGTCAAGGGAAACCCATGCACGAAGGTATTCCCGCACAGGATCAACGCGCATGGGAACAGCAAGTCGGGAAAGAAGAGGAAGATCAGAATAAAGCGTGAGCAAGTAGGGGTACGAAAATGGACGGAAAAAAGTGGGCACGAAAGACACACGTCCCGTAGGGGCTAGCTAATAGCTAAAGTAACATACACAAACCCCTTGTGCCGCGGCCCATAACATAGGATAGGCGAGCCTAACTAACCTAACCCTATGGCTTATGGCCCATCCTATACCCCCTGAGGGGCCCAAAACATTACCTCCTTGGCGAAGGTAATGCTCTAAAAATGTCAGATTAGCCTAGAAGCTAACCTCATCTGTCTCAGACGACGGTACCTAGAAACAAATGCTGGTTCCCTTCGGAGCACAATGGGACAAAGCTTTTGTAGCAAAATATCACAGCGTAGTTTGGATGGGATTATTTATTTACTAGTGGGACTGACGGGAATCCGTAGCATGAGTGCCGATGACCCCAGCTATTTGAATCGTGCTCCATGTAATACTTGAAGTGAAATATCGCCCCTGCAGCCGCCTCTAATAGCTCTCCTTATCCTAGATCCGGTATTCTGAATACGGACCGGCCATAGCTGAACTAGCATGAGGACATCTCATCAAGTGATCGATCAGTAACGTTACAACCAATCAGCTGAGTCAATCCTCTTGGGATGTTGACCTTGATTTTGTGTGACATTATTGGTTTGTCATGTGATGCGATAACTTCATGTTAGTTTAGCCATGGGTCTGGCGGTATGAATTTTCTCCTAAGAATGAAAGTATAAGGCACTGATACAAACACAGACATGCCAGCGAACAGCTGACGAATACAACTCTTTCCTGCAGAACTAATAGTTCGCGCAATGGAAAGATGGCCATAAAGAATTATGTACTTAGAAAAGACTTATTTTTTCGCTTCTATCTGTAATTCTGCAGGGAAGAACATCTTACCCCTCCTTTTATTAGTCTTCTGCTCAGTTTGCACAGTGTGAGCTCTGAATAAACACAACGTTGATGGAAAGAAAGGGAAATCAATGTACACGATAGTGCGTAGAAGGAGTTCCAACGTCTTCGATACTTAGATGTTGAATTAGGCAAATCTAAAAGGGTACTTTGCCGACCGCTTCCCTGCTTCCTCAGTTTCCAACCTGGCCTAATTTTCGTCTGCTTATTATATGTTGACTTCGTTCATCGGTAGTCAAGCATCATAGTAACAAATAGTATGCATTGCCACTCTTGGAAGACACTGCCCGTGGCTACGTTATTTTCGCTTCAAAATATTCAGAGATTCAAGTCGGGCTTACACTGGCGAGCTTCGTCCAAGCTCTCAACATAGAGCCAATTGAGCGAATTCGATTACGTTCTCGTGACCGTGACTTCAACATGTTGAGCATAGAGTGTTCGAACACCGCACTGAAATTGGTAGAATAAAAATTCTTAAAAGTTGAAACTCTCAAATTCGAAGCACTTAGCAGAAAGTAAAAATTGTTGCGGCAGCCGAGACTTCCTTTAATTTTTTAATTGTTAATCTGTGGGCAAGCTGAGGCCGTGCAGCGACAACGTTATCAGTTTTTGTTGCGTTGGCTCTATGCTGATAGCGCCGACGAAAGTCACTTATGTGACCTGGGTTTAAGGCGCGGCAGATATGGTGTGGGCATCACAGCGCCCACCTTTGACTTCAGCTCTCACGCAGTGGACTCCCAACACTGATATCAAAACAATAAAATAAACACATCATGTGCTTGTACATTTATAGATTTATACATTATAGGTTTGTACATTTCTATCTTACACGTTATGTTCTTAACAAAAGATGTGAGAAAAATAAGCCGGATTGTAAATTTTGGGAATTCTGTTGCAATCTGATAGAAACCGGTGACCGAAAATTAGACCAAGTTACAGAAGATGGCCAAAGTGAGACTCAATTTCTCTTACCGCTCTAATTCTGCTTGCATTTACTTTCTTCCTAAATTAAAACTTCATTTGTTCATAGTTTACTATGCAAAAATTGAGTAGATGATCAACGAAGTAATGGTAAGGTATATTCCCAGGTACGGTAATGCTGTAATAATTTCAAAACTTTAAATGCAAGCTCAAGCTAGAGACTGGAAGCATTGACATGACATTGCCACTCACCTGTACAGGGGAGCTGCTGTGCTTCTCGTCGCTCTGAAAGCTTTTCTCTCACTGGTCCAGGTCGGAGATCTCTCTCAGCTGAGCCGTCCGTCCTAACGCAGACCTCGCAGCACGCAGTAACCGCCGATCTTTCTCAAGACATCAGCCAGTGTCTCTCACACAACTATTTGTCTCTCCTGTCTATGACACCATGGCCCCTACACGGTCCCGGGTGTCCCAGCTAGCGTACAGTGGGTCAGATTTGAGTCCCCATGGTACACGGCGAGCAATTCTCACCCCAGATGGGGGTACAGCCCAGCAGAGGTCCCCATACTGTGAAGCATCAGCAGTTACTTATCTACAGCAGAGCGTTACTTCTGTAAAAGAAGTAGTAGTTTGGTTAGAGTAAAGGAGATTTCTACTATTATCTAATTATAACTATCATTATTATTATTATTATATCAACAATATTGATACTATTGTTGTTCCTGCTATTACTTATGTACCCAGCCACTAAAGAATGACGGCACAGAACTTGTTTTAATGGTTCATTACTCCTTTTCCCCGGGGCTGAAATGCTGCAGCAGAGGCTGTAGTACACCCGCCTGCTTTTTATATCACTATGCTCTTAGTCGCAGCATCCTGACCCACAGCGAACACTGTGATGCAAAGAGCAAGAAAGAAGCTACGTACGATAAGGGAAATGAAACGCGGTACTCGTGCACGAGGAGCTTACGACACAGCATTAACGCGCAAGGGAACAGCAATTACGGAACGAAAAGAAAGAATAGAATATGTAATGGGGAGTATGAATGTAGAAGGAAGTTCAATGAGTACAAAGGAAGAATGTCAAGAATACGTAGCTAGGGCAAATGTAACCTATAATATTTTATAGGGCTATGTGATTTCTTAGATAAATGACTTAGTTTCAAAAAAGACATAATTTCGTTCAAACAACTTTACTGCAGTCTCTAAGAGCTTGGATGGGACGGGCATAGACAGAAAGAAACCAATATGATGCCAGAACTTCAAAATCGTATTTTTTCAAGTGGAACGCAGTTTCTTTTAGGAAGCAGTTTTTTTCTGAGTTTCCTTGGGTTGCAAATGTGCTTCAGTGAAGGACAAAATTCTGTTTGCCGAGCCGAGGACAGATTAGATAAGCCAGGGGTCCAGGGCAGGTTCATGGGTAAGCGAGGCTATGCGTTGTTCACGTACAACTATGGTGTTTCAAAACAGGGAAAGAAAGAGACAAATAGTTTGTCATGAAAGCATGAAACCCATGTACCAGGCTGTTCCGGCACAGTGTCAAAGCTGATAGGAATAGCAACTCGGGAAAGACGCAGAAGAACAGAACGTAGCATCATCCGTATATATAAGGCAAGGGAAAAAGGGACTGGCACGAAACATGTACATCCCGAAGACCTAACTATAAGGATAAGGTAAGCTCTTGGTCCCTGGGGAGTCATTGCTTCCCATAGTATGGGATGGGAGAACCTAGAAGTTGTGACCCATCCTAGGCTCCAGAAGGGACAAGTTCGCTCAATTGTTCTCCATTTCATTGTAACTTCAACAGAATTACATTTGTGAAAATTAATGATTTGCGACGGTTGTCACGGTGAAGCTCTAGGGCGACTTGCAAAGAATTGCCTAAAAATTACCACAGGGGCAATGGTGACACCATGACGAGTCTCGGCACATAGCAGGGTGAAAGACGCTCATTTCAATGTGTGGAGGTTTAGCTCGCATGTCGCATTAGTATCTATGATACCCCGACCTCCAGTGTATCGGGACAACGTGCCAGCTCAACATCCGCTCATAAGTTGAGCGTGCGGCTACTTAGTGCTGCCCCGGAATTAGAAACCATTGGATCAGTGCAGTCTAGATGTTATTTTTATCGTAAATTAATTTAGCATATCTGTTCACGGCACTGCCTGTGATAAAAAAAAAATGAGAAGGGACTTGTTGTATTTTAGGAGAAACGAGGGACAACATACGCATGGAACAACTAGAACGCCTCGTGGCGGAAGACCATCACCCGCGGTTGGAAAAAATTTCATCGCCGTCATTTTTGATGGCCAGCTAATCCTAGTTTTTTGGCATGGGTCCTATCGAGGGCAACCCACGAGACTCTCTGCAAAAAAAAATATGAACATTGCTCAACTCTTTCTATCACTTTTTGGTTGGAAAGACAATATAAACCGTATACAAATATATATATATCCGTAAATCTTCAACGAAAACATTATCACCTCTCTCACTTCGTTCGCGGGTGATAACAAGCAGGGCAAGAAGGGGAAGAGCAGCATATGTATGTACGCTCACACGGACCAGTAACTCGCCCACACGGCTCATCGTATAAAGGACAATGTAGCTACGCGTAGAATGTCACACGCTAAAGCCTTCAATAACACACAGTTGTGATTGCACTACTCGAACACCTTGCACTTAGGGGGAGTTCTTGCTCAGATATAAACACAGAAAAACTGTATATCATAATTTCTGCTTGTCCCTCCGTTATTTAGTTAATGACTAATTTCTCTAGGTACGACCGTGACGCTTTCATCACAATTAGATAAGGGAAAAATTAACGCATCCCCGAGGGATCCTTGATACGACCTGGGAAGGGATCAATAGGAGCAGGTATCAAATTCTAATTTAGGCTGCTACTGCTCGCAGGTCTTAGGTAGAAGATTCACTGCCTGACTTTGAACAGTTCTTACCATTCGTAAGCATGATACGAGTCCGATGGGATCATAGTTGAGGAACAATTCTTTTGTTTGGTAGAATTTCAGCCAATTCCTTCAGTATTAGATAGGGGAAAACTTAGATGATAGGGTTCTGAGATATTACTTAAGAATATTACTTTTGTTGCGTCGAATTTCTACAGTGACCAGCTAGTGCGAATTTTTAGGGAGAAAATACTTGAGCGCATTAACGTTAAACACTGGGCCGTGGCGTGGCAATTAATTTCTGTGTCTTACGGATAATCATAACAATTTAATCACATTTTTTTCGGTACATTTCTAACAATTCCTGTAAATTTCATGAAGATCCGTCCACAACGTTTGCTGTTAAGTTGCTAAAAGTCATCTGACAGAAAATGAAAAACACCAGCAAAAATATAACTTTCTTGGCGGAGCTTAGAACTTTGACTTGCTGCGTCATCAAATGACAGCAAAAATAAACACTTCAAAAGCATTTCGTATTTTTACTCTATTATTCTGTTCAGGAAAACATTTTCCGTTTTAACAGACCTTAGGCATAATTTTCGTATTATAAACTCGTTCAGAGACGAAAAATGGCTGTAGAAAAAAAAAATTCAGTAGCCATTAAACCGTAAAGAGGTAGTTGAATATATTTAAGCCTTTGTTCAGAGTTCATCGTAACCAAGACGCAGTCGTCGAAATAATTATTAATTGTTATACAAGTTGTCTGAGCATCCCTAGACACCATTACGGCGTTTCAAGAGAGGAGAAGGGAGGGACATGTATTTCGACAGAAGAGCGAACTCCATGCACGAAAGAGTTCCCACGCAGGATCATTGCGCATGGGTATAGAAAGTCCATAAAAAGAGGAAGAACAGAACACAGTACCACCAGTACGAATACGAAAATAGAAGAAGCAAGGTGGGCGCGAAACACAGACATTCCGAAGGCCTAGCTAAGGCTGAGGTATATCATGGGTTTTCCTAGGGCGCTACTCCCCACAACATGGAATAGGCGACCCTAACTAACCTACCATATGGGCAATCCTGTGGTCTCTGAGTGAGAAGAACAACACGAAAGAAGTTATAATCCTGGGGAGACCTGGGCGCAGCCGTACGCAGGACGCAGATGACCTTAGCCCCGGCGAGGAAGACAAAAACGTTTTGCGGCCTTCAGCGGCACACTTTGAGCGAGACAATCTAACCCGATTGGCTTCAATTTTATCATAAATTCTACCAATGAATAAAATGGACCAAAAATCTAACCAAATATTCAATCAAAATAATAATTCAACCAAGTATCCAACGAATAATTCCAGAACAAAGTATTCAACAATTGACAAATCAGTGAATAACTTGAGTGTTTTGAGAGCGAATAACTCCACCGAGCAAGGTAAATGTCACAAAAAATTGAAATTGATTTTGAAACTTTGATTCTCGCTTCATCAGCATCCAAATGTGGTCATTGGTGCCTTCCGTCAGTATGAACGGCTTCTGTAATTTCTTGAACATCCAAGCATAACTTTTTGAGTTATATTACTGGAAAAGATTCTGATAAACATTAGTCAAATGCACAAACAGACCAACCGATCATCAGCAATATTGGATCATTTATAATTTTTAACATTTCTAACAATTCCTGCAAATTTGATAAAGATCCATTCTTGACCTAAGACAGTGCACGGAAAGTGGTACTCTCTGTCCTAGCAAAGTCATCTATTTACGGGACCGTAGTAAATGTATCAAACGAAATCTGCCGGCGATTATTGTGTGAAATTTCAGTTCAGTGTAGAGAATCGAATATGAGAAGTACTAGTTAAGACTCATCGGATTAAATACTCTAATTCAAATCAAAAAGCAGATTTAAGACGCCTTGGATTGCACGCAGAAACTACAATAACCTTCCTAAGAAATCCACTACGTACATATAAGAAGAACGCGAAGCAGTAACCGTACTAGTAAAATTAACTGCGTAATTGCACCAGAAATGTCATAATTTCAGAGTTATTACACTAGTGCACCTGTAACGCCATTAATTACACTAGTATATCAATAACATCATTAATTTGCTCATTATTACACTAGTGTACCGTGACTTCATTAGTTTGTTAGTGATTACACTAGTATAACAATGACGTCATCAATTTGCTAGTTGTAACAATAGTCCATCCGTGACGTCATGAGCTAGCTGATGAGATAGTATAAGCTTCTTTGGACCGCAATGTGCCTGCCTGGGAGCAAGAAAGAAGGAAAATGTAGTACGTCAAGACACACATTAACACCAATGTTGCACATCTCGTAAAAGAACTGCAAGACCAAACTACAGGCCATCAGCGCGAGAAAGAGAAAAGTTAGACTGCAAAGTGGACACAAAAAATACGTCTGCAAGGCAAAACTGAAACTAATGTAACGTACGGAAGCCCAAGAGCCACCACTCCCTGTAACATAGGATGGACGCACCTAACTAAAAGTGCAACCACTGAGTTGTGCAAGTGAGGTGGGCGAATACGAGCTTTTGCGGCCACAAACACAAACAGCATTTTTTGCATTTGTGAGGTAAAAACGCCGTAGGGTCGCAACTACCACATCAGCACGCAGATAGTAGAATCTAGAGCTCCGAAATGCACGTAAATATAGCAGGTACCCATAACTAGGTGCGAACTAGTGAGATGGTCACACCAGAAGAGGAAGGCCGGAGGCGAGAGTTACCTGCAGTGGCGCAGTACTAGGATCGCCCCGATAGGGGGCACACACGGGGGCGGGGGCTGCTAGGGGGATCCTGCAGGAAAGGGAAACAAAGAACAGAAGCGAGACACACACACAACCTATCGCTAAGGCCTCTGGTGTCGCACTGAGGCGCAGGCCACGCCTCGCTCTCCTTAACGTGACGTAATGACGGGAGGGTGGGCGGGGAAAGCAATGGATAAAGGGGTGAGGAGAGAGAGGTAGGCGGGGAACACAGGGAGGGAGGCAGGAAGGTGAAGAGTGAGTGTGTGAAAGTGTGAACTTGAATGTCCAGGAAAAAATCTGCCTGCATTCAAATATCTTTACTGAAAATAAGGAGTAATCTGTTAGCATCCATAGAGTTCGCTCGAGAGTCTACGGAAATGACTACCAGCATTTAAGTATCTGATGCGGACGTATTAGGAAGAAATTCTGCAGTAAAGTATTCGTCGGGCAGTTTGCGAAAGAAACTGTCAGCATTGAGATAACTCACCTGCGGGGGACAATGAAGAGTGACAGCACGGAATTAACTCGCCTGCAGGCAACAAGGAAGAGTGTCAGCATGCAAGTAACTCGCCTGTAGGGAACAAGGAATAGTGTCAGCATGCAAGTAACTCACCTGCAGGCAACAAGGAAGAGTGTCAGCATGCAAGTAACTCGCCTGCAGGCAACAAGGAAGAGTGTCAGCATGTAAGTAACTCGCCTGCAGGCAACAAGGAAGAGTGTCAGCATGCAAGTAACTCGCCTGCAGGCAACAAGGAAGAGTGTCAGCATGCAAGTAACTCGCCTGCAGGCAACAAGGAAGAGTGTCACCATGCAAGTAACTCGCCTGCAGGCAACAAGGAAGAGTGTCAGCATGCAAGTAACTCGCCTGTAGGCAACAAAGAAGAGTGTCAGCATGCAAGTAACTCGCCTGCAGGCAACAAGGAAGAGTGTCAGCATGCAAGTAACTCGCCTGTAGGCAACAAGGAAAAGTGTCAGCATGCAAGTAACTCGCCTGTAGGCAACAAGGAAAAGTGTCAGCATGCAAGTAACTCGTCTGTAGGCGACAANCATGCAAGTAACTCGCCTGTAGGCAACAAAGAAGAGTGTCAGCATGCAAGTAACTCGCCTGCAGGCAACAAGGAAGAGTGTCAGCATGCAAGTATCTCGCCTGCAGGAAACAAGGAAGAGTGTCAGCATGCAAGTATCTCGCCTGCAGGCAACATGGAAGAGTGTCAGCATGCAAGTAACTTGCCTGCAGGCAACAAGGAAGAGTGTCAGCATGCAAGTAACTCGCCAGCAGGCAACAAGGAAGAGTGTCAGCATGCAAGTATCTCGCCTGCAGGCAACAAGGAAGAGTGTCAGCATGCAAGTAACTCGCCTGCAGGCAACAAGGAAGAGTGTCAGCATGCAAGTATCTCGCCTGCAGGGAACAAAGAAGAGTGTCAGCATGCAAGTAACTCGCCTGCAGGCAACAAGGAAGAGTGTCAGCATGCAAGTATCTCGCCTGCAGGCAACAAGGAAGAGTGTCAGCATGCAAGTAACTCGTTTGTAGGCGACAAGGAAGAGTGTCAGCACAGTGGGGGGCCAGGGGGAGTTCTAAACAAACACAAACACACCCCAAAGGGGAGGTTTGCCATCCGAAGTGGCTCTCAGCAAACAGTTCCTGTCACCTGACGCCTAGGCGCTTGGGAACCAGCGTCACCTGAGGTCCAGGCGCTCGTTGGCTGTCTCACTTGACGCCTGGCTGCTGTTTATACTCATGCATATGTAAACTGTGACTCGTTTACAGCACGCCTTATGATTATACCAACACATACCTAGGTGCCTGGGGACCGCACTAGCTGACGCCCAGGCGCCCGTATTTAGAACGCAGCGGTCAAGGCAGCTCTACAAACTGTACGCGGTGGGACCCGCTGATAGTTCTGTATGCAGAACGTGCGTTTGGCCATGGGAACAGTGGAGGGAGAGGTGCAGGGAGGGCAGCAGGGAGGTGTGCAGGGAGGGCAGCAGGGAGATGTGCAGGAAGGGCAGCAGGGAGGTGTACAGGGAGGGCAGCAGGGAGGTGTGCAAGAAGCGCAGCAGGGAGGTGTGCAAGGAGGGCAGCAGGGAGGTGTGCAGGGAGAGCACCAAGGAAGTGTGCAGGGAGGGTTGCAGAGAGATGTGCAGGAAGGTGTGCAGGGAGGGGTGCAGGTAGGGGTGCAGGGAGGGGTGCAGGGAGGGGTGCAG
>LQNS02277096.1:14180719-14194646 GCA_001587735.2 Parhyale hawaiensis | reverse complement strand
TCCTACTACCTGGGACCAGCTTGTCTGGTATTACCATCATTCTTACTCCCTGGGACCAGCGCGTCCGGTATTTCCATTATTCCTACTACCTGGGACCAGCTTGTCTGGTATTCCCATTATTCCTACTACCTGGGACCAGCTCGTCTGGAATTTCCGTTATTTTTACTTCCTGTTACCAGCTAGTCTAGTATTCCTGTTATTCTTCTTTCTTCGGAACTTTAGTCAATCTCCTGAGCGCGAGTATTTTGCCTGATATTTCAAGCAGTTACACCGTGAATTTATTTTCTACAGGACATAACACTTACGAAAGAAAATTTAATTTTGTGAGAATCTACAACTATTGCATCATAATAAATCGCATAGCATGTACTCCCGTGAAAGATCAAATCAAAGACTGTCTGCTTAGCGCTAATTAGAGCCTAGTTAATAAGCTACTCAGCTCTACAGGGGCGTGTGTCGAGTGCGACAGTAAACTTGAGGAAAGTTATTTACTTCCTCAACTATTGTTGCATCGGACGTTTGTGTTGATTTTGGGTCCGTGAGTCACCGTGTGTGACTTAAGAATTACATTTATAAAAACTTGTAGATGAGAATGCAAGTAAAAAAATGTACACAATGAGAAAAAAATAAGGCATTTTCATTTTTGTTCATTTGTGTATGTTGGTGAACAAAAACAGTCAAAATACACAGAGAGCGATTTTTGTCCCTTCTCTTTCATTGCTTGTTCTTTTTTCCCGCTTTACTCAGCAACTAGAGCACTCTGAGAGCGCATACCTCCGCCAAGTAAGGAAACTGTTACGAATAACAAAATTATTTTTGAGACCATGAGTTTATTTGTATCAACACCAAAATCTAATCATTTGTGCCCTTCAACAGTGTTAACAGCTTCAGTAATTTTTTTGGAGATCAGTTGATAAATGCTAACAAGCATTATGATAAGCATGAGTCAAACATGCGAATGAACCACCCGATCTGCACCAAAATTTATTCTTTTATGTCTTTCTATATTACTAAAAACTCCTATAAATTTCATAAAGATCCATTCATTATTTTTTGAGTTATTGTGCTAACAAGCACAAAATCAAAAACAGTAACAAAAGAACGAACGAACCAACGGATCATTACAAAAGTTTGTTTTTTTACTCTTCGTGATATACCTAATAACTCGTGAACACTTCATAAAAAATCTGTTCATTACATTTTGAGTTATGGTATTGAGAAAAATGAGGCAGACAAACAAACAAAAGGAGGGGCAGATCTTCACCAAAAGTTAACCATCTGCTTCACTTAACATACCTAACAATACCTGTAAATTTCGTCTAAATCCGTCAATAACTTTTAGAGTTGTCTTGGTGACAGAATAATAGACAGACAAAGCCGGCGAAAACATAACCTCCTTGGCGGAGGTAATAGTTTTTATCGAACATAAGTGCAGTAATATATAGAAATAATGAACAGAAATTAACAAAAGCTACCCAAATATTGGACACAGTGAGTATCAAGGGGAAATAATGAGCAAAAGGATCTTTCAGCATTTTTCTTAGCTTTAGTTGACAAATAATGAACACGTCAAGTTGCCGGCTACTATCGGGACGCAGGGTCAGCAACAACCATGGCACGAGGTCGACTGCAGCCGGATCGGGCTACCGACGTGTTGGTTTTCCAGCACCTCCCTCCCTCCCCCCCCCCATCCCTCAGCTAGATATAGCCCGCCCCATCTCCCTTAATAGAATACATAGTGAAGTTGTTCACTTCTCAATCACCTCACACGAACACGAACGTTAGTTCTTACGACACTTTGGCGACATTGACCGTTAAGCATGTTAGGTTAGGTGAGGCAGGGTTAGGTTAGAGTAGTGTTTGAAGAGGTACGTTCAAGAACTATTAGGGAGTAGGGAATCCTAGACTAAGCTCTGTTCACAATAATTTGATAGCATCATAGAGGAATGATACAACATATCGCTTCTCAAAGTCGGGTGGGTATGCACAACAGTAGGGAAGAAGTTGAAGTTGAACTTATCGTTAGCGTTCTTGCATGAGCTGGCCAGAGAAGCCGCGGCTGCAGTTACGTGCAGCACCGTCCGTCACGTGCACGTAGTGACAGGCTTAGGTTGCGGACGTCACAGGCCATATGTATTCTATGTATATTCTCAAATCCTACAGCCGCTCCATTTGGCTTGACTCGGAAAGCGTACAGAGATCTGAAGGTAGGTAACCAAAGAAATTTTGAACTTCATAGAGTCTTTTTGAGCTAAGAATTTTCCACTGCAGAGCATGGCTTCTAGCACAAACATTGTTTATTTACAGTATAAATTTTCATAGTGGCTATTAAATTGAATAAAACCATTTTTAGTAGACTTACTCTCTTTATGCCTGCTTCTACATAAAAAATATTATTTCTAATCTTTCCAAGCGCAACCGTCCAACCAAGCAAGGCGGGGACAGCAAGAAAGTAGTGCCCGTCACCCAACCAGTTCCGCATGACGCCGAAAAACTACCGATAGCAGTAAAATGTCCTTGTATGGAGTAAAGGAAGAACTGTTCTCTCATAGCAGAAAAATAACTTGAAAAAAATCATTCACACCGACATTTGGTGCGCACTGCTGGTGAACAAACTGACAAATTCAAGTTTTAAAGCGTGTGGCGCTGAATGAACCAATTACAAACCGTTATATGCAGCTGTAATGTTTTCGACATACCCATTGATTTCTTCATAACTAACCAACTGATGATCAATGGTCTGCACTGAAGTAGTCAAAGAACAAAGATAGGAAGCATTCATTATCGTAGCTGCATTCTGTGACCAACATATTAAGAGCATAGCAGATGAGGGCGGCCATTGCTCGTAGTGACAAGGATAGCTCGTAGTGACAAGGATAGCTCGTAGTGACAAGGATAGCTCGTAGTTACAAGTACAGTGCGACCCACGGTATTAGTCCAACAATTTTTTAGTGATTTTTCATTGAAAATCTTCTGTTTAACGAGAATTATATCTTCATATGGCAACACTTTGTGCTTAGTTCATCTGGTAATATTTGTTGACATTCTGAAGAGGTTGGTTGCAGAACATTCCTTTAACAGATATGCTGTGAGCCACGCTATTAGTCCATTTAAATATTCAAAATGGGACGTGCTAAGGATCTAACAGACGAAGAGAAGCAAACAATTATCAAAGAAACGGCCAAGAAGACTTCATGTGCGTCTATTGCCAGGATTTTAGGCCGCCATCTTAGAACAATTCAACGTTTTTTGAGGGATCCTTCCAATCGGAAGACACGGTCTGATAAAAGTATAATAAAAGCTGTCAACACGCGGGATATCAGAAAAATTAAACGTCAAGTCTTCAAAAAGCCGTGAAGCACATGCAAAACAATTTTTGAAAGCTCTGGTCTGAATGAAGTGCCAAAAACTACGCGAACTGAATCTTGGGGACTGTTGCAAATGTGAAATCTCCCGAAAAAAAGTCTCCATTGACACAAAGGCACATGCTTCTCAGAGTTAAGTGAGCTAGGTCTTACATGAAACAGGATATGAAGTGTGTTTTATTCAGAGATGAGACCAGAGCGACTCTCGATGGCCAGACGGATGGTCTAAACGATGGATTGGATTTGAGGGCAAGCTCCACCATCGTTTTCGCCGCCATCAAGGCGGTGGTGGTGTTATGTTTGTGTCCTCGGATTATGAATGATAAACTTGTAGGTCCAACAATGGTCCGTGAAGGAGTTAAAATCAATTCTGCTAATTATTGCGCCCCACTCGATGAATGTCTTGTTCCTTGGCTTGACGGCCAGACTTTGGGTCTTCGCAAAAAGCTGATTTTCATGCAAGACAATGCACCTTCGCATTCAGCCAGAGCTACAAAAGAATATCTTGCTTTTTTGGGGGTTCAAAACCCAGAATTTGATGGTGTGGCCACCCAATTCTCCAAATTTGTACCCATTTGAAAATATGTGGTCTATCATCAAGCGTAAAATTTATCCAGAGGGTAAGGAGTTTTCTTCAAAAGCAGAATTGTGGGAGGCCATAATTGTCGCTGCAAGATCCATCGATGGTACTTCTATTAAGAAATTGACTCATTCCGTTAATGACCGCATTTTTGAGGTCATAAAACGTAATGGCCGTTACATTAATAAACTAGAGACCACTCTGAGAGCGCACACCTCCGCCAAGCAGGACAACGGTAACGAAAAATTTAAATTGATTCTGAAACCGCGATTTTCTTTGTGTGAACGTCAAAATTCAGTAACTTGTGTCATTCGATAATAATATCTGCTTCACTGAAATTTTGGGTTATGAAACAAAATCGCACCTTCAGAGAACGACAGTGTGAGGGATGATATACGTGGTATGGAGCTGAAGGAGCACATGATAATGGACAGCAATACATGGAATAGCAAGATCTGCTTCAGTGACCTCCATTTGAACGGGAATAATACAGCTGTAGACGAGGAAGAAGTGAAAGACAGTAAACTAGGAGAAATAGTTGTCTACTGCCCGTGAAAAATCACCCTCTCCAGAGCGCTTCGTTGACCATCTGCCGAATTTTTACGTCGTGACCAGATAGAAAAAAATTATAAAATCGGACTCCAGAAGCTACATACATAGTGTTCCGATATTCAAGAAATGTTTCAAGCAAGAAGTGTCTTCAGACAAAGGGATAAGGATCAGCCGTTGCCATCTTCTACAACCTGGTCATCGATTTACAAAATCATCTGCAACCTGGTTTATTTTTCGCCGACCTATTTCCTTCAAAGCGGACACGAAATAAATAAATTCACGAAGCGTTTTATTATATAAGGATGTGTTTGTTCCTCCCTACGTACCTTCCTTAGTACGACCGTTACGCTTTCACAATTGGATACGGTAAAATTACGAAAATGCCGGTATATTGGATACCACCTCGGGAGAGGACAAAGTTTGCATTCTTTCTAGCTGGAACTGCTCTCGGGTCATAGGCAGAAGACTGGCAGTTTGGCTTGGGACATATTTTCGCGCTGTGCCATTTTCGTGCTTCATATGCTTGATACGGGTTGGGTTGGGGGCATGATAAGTGATTAACAATGCTTTTATTCTGTTGAATTTACATAGGATCTTTTAGCATTAGTTCAGATAAAAATAAGATGATACGGGTCCGAGATCTTACTGTAGCATAGTGCTTTTCTTGTGTGGAATTTCCAAAGGTCCCAGCTGGTACTATAATAAGAGAACTGTCCGTTAGTCCGTCTGTCCGAAGCCTTCAAAGACCGTATCTAGATACGGAACTGCCAAGCTTCGTAGCGAAAGGTTAATTCTTTACACATCTATATTATACACATCCATCTATATTATATTAAAAGTCTGTGGACCGGTCTTGTTTGCTTGTTTATTTGTGTCTTGTTTGACACATCTTCTTCACTATTACACGAGAAGAAATTAGAGGTATGGGGGGGGGGATTGGCAATGGCATTCTTTCCATGGATTAGCTCTTTAATTCGATTGTATCTGTGATACGGAAGTTAAACTGAGCTGGGCCTCAATAACGGGCATGATCAATTCATCGATTCCACAGGTAATACAACTGAAATACGTAACATATAATAATTTGACTTTGCTTACAGCCTGGTTGTTGAATATTCGTTAAAGAAGCAAAGAATCTGTTGATAGTGCACCGAACGGGCCGCTCCTTGACGGGCAGGAGAGGACGGCCGAATAGCGGGTGGTCTATGCCCAGCTAAATAACACCTGCTTTTTTTTGCGAGAGCAAAGACGATCGTGATGACGACCCAACGGGTCACGGGTCGTCTAGTTATTATACTGAAGGTGTGAACTTTATTTATTTACTTGTTAGCTATAATAAGTATTTGGTTCTTCTCAAATTTCCCGTGATTTCCATGATTTTGGTTTGAGATTCAGACATGAGATTCAAAAATGCTGAAAACCACTCGTGTCAGATGAAACTGAACCTATTGCGTCATTTCACCTGTTCCATGCACGTACCAAACACGATTCAAAGGAAATATTAACGTGGAGAACATATGCATATATATAATCACCCCAATAAAACAATTTTACAGCAAGTTGGAGTGTGGCGAGATCGTATGTATATATATTTTTTTATTATTTGGTACCCGGCATGCATATTTCATCAATAGATTGCTAGCTATATGCAATAAATATAATACCTTTGATTTGATATAATTTGGTTTCACCAAATTCACCTTTGGACTGAAGAAAAAAATCGAAGCTGGTGGCGAGTGCGCCGCACTATTTTTCGTACTAAACTAGTGCGCCGCCAATGGAAAAAGGTTGAGAACCACGGCCCTAAAATATTACAATCACAAGCACCTTTCGCTACAGCGAGTGCATTAACATGTCGTGGCAAGCTTGGTTTACCCATAATATTGTCCCGTTTATATCAGCCAAAGTGTCGCTCGTCTGCCCACGTCATAAGTATAGACGCCTCTAAATATTACCACTTAAATTTTCGCATTCACTCAGTATTCAGAGAGAAATGATAATTATATTGGACAGTTGCGGCCTCCGTTTCCATTACAACGGCGATTTAACGGGGAAAGGAATAAGGGATGTAGAGCATGTCGACAGAAACTTGCAACTCATGCACGAAGGTGTTCCCGCACAGAATCAACGCGCATGCAAACAGCAAGTTACGCAAGAATCATCAGCAGAAAAAGGAAATCGGAAGCCACTAAAGTGGGCGTGGAAGATAAAGCCCCCCCTCCCCCTCTTTCAGGCCTAGCGAAGGGAGCGTTTGTGCCCCACCCCCTTCCCTTGTTCCGCTGCTTCTCATAAACATGCATGAACCCAACTAACTTAGCCTTATAGCCTCTTCCTTCTACTCCCTGCGAAAAAAAAAAAAATCACAAACGAACACAGTTTTCCTGTAACCGCAAATTCCAGAACTGCTCACAAGTCACCAATGGGCGCTGATTTTAGAGCTGCAGTCGGAGTTTCGCTAGCACGTCAAACTCCCTTCAGACGTTGTTGGTACGGAACCAGTCAACGCGTTTAAAAATCTTCTTGACATACATTGGGAGAGACATCCTCCCCAGCTAAGAATTGCTCCTCCACGAGTCGCAAAGCTCTTAAAGGCCAAAGCTTCCGAGGCCACTTTAATCCGTCTTGTCTCTCTCGCTCCAACTACACAGTTTGACATCTCTAAGCTCCGTATATCAGCGGCTCTTGATTTACTTCGTGCATTCATGATCGTCTCGTTGGCTGGGGTTCTTCCAACCCTTTTTTCTTCTTTTTCCCCAGTCCTCTATATCCTACTAACCAACATAACGGCAATAGCTCATAAAGGGCCGGGCCGATAGTTCCGGTGTCTTTTTGGAACTGGGCCTGTTGGTTCGTCTACTGCCGCTATCAAATCTACTTATCACCCACAAACGAAGAAAGAGAGGTGATAACGTTTTCGTTGAAGATTCAAGTATGTATACTTGTATATATGCAAGTTTTATTGAAGGCGACTGAGAACTCAGTGTGAGTAATACATTTATTAACCCTTTCCTGGTCTCGAAAACATTTTACACAATCAACATTGCCGATGCTGTCTAGTAGCTCTCCAATGTTGGCCTCAACGTTTCGACTACCTCTGTAGTCATCTTCAGGAGGAGATGGTAGTGCTGTTGGAGGTGGTGCGGTACCTTCCATGTTTCAGGTAGAGAGCTCATGATGATACTGCTGGCTGTGGTTTCGAAGGTCCTCTTGTCACCTCGGTGCGCGGTGAGCATGTTGAACGTGGATTGGTCGAGACGGGAGACCAGGCGGCCAAGAACCGCTAGATGTTGGCCGTCCGGCGTTCCTGATCTCGTTGGGGCTGATGGTCTCCAAGAAGTTGCAGCGTTCTACGGATACCGGTGAACTGGGAGTTTATGGATAGCTGGTTTAGTCGGATGAGAATTGCCTCCTCGATCGGTAGCCGGTGATTATCACTATTTTTACGGAGAATTTTAGTGTTGTTCACGAGTGTTTTCCTGGTGATCGGTCGATTGTGAACGTTTCTGGAGTGATTAGTAGGGCCTCCCGATTGCAAATGCATTGTTAGTCTGCGCACCAAACTGCAAAGCAGCTCAATCGACTTATTACGCTTTACCTGGATGCCAACTATCTCATCAAGTCCACCGACGATTTCCTGCAGATACTTCGAGCTAGCGAACCAAACGGACTTATTGCATCACTCGTAGAATCGCTCTTCACTAATGTGCCTGTTGAAACTACCGTTGACATCATCTGCAATGCTGCCTACAGCCATCACTCGATTCCTCCGCCACCATTTGACAAGTAAATCATGCGAGATCTGCTCCTCACCTTCACCACCAAGGCTCCTTTCAAACATGTAGATGGAAGTTTGTACTGCCAGTTCGACGGAGTGGCCATGGGATCCGCACTAGGAGTCACTTTCGCAAACTTCTACATGAGCCACATTGAGAATACAGTTCTACAAGACAATGCACTTCGACCCAGCATCTACTGCCGGTATGTCGATGATTGTTATGTGGTGGTGCGAAACGAGGAACATCTGCAGCAACTCCGAGCAGCATTTGAACCAGCATCCGTCCTCCATTTCACGTATGAGTTGAGCAGCAATAACCAAATCAACTTTCTGGACGTTAAAGTCGACGGCAGTGGGAACAAATACTTCACTACAGTCTACAAAAAGCCAACAAATGCAGGAAACTACCTCAATGCAACCAGTGAGTGCCCGGAGCGATATACAACAAGTACAGTCAGAGCACTCATCCATAGAGCATTCAAGATTTGCTCAACCTGGGAAGCATTTCACTCATCAACTCTGCAGCTCAAACAAACGCTCATCAATAACGGCTACAGCAACTCATTTTTTGACGACATTCTGAACAAGTACCTGCAAAGAAAGGAACCATCTGAGACAACAGAAAATCGCAGTGTAATTGAATTAAAAACCAGAACCAAATGTCACCGGCCTACAAAACAGATGAGCGTGTCCTCAAATCCATCGTCCATAATGTTACGAGCAGGAATCCCGATGATGAAATCAAACTCATCATCTACTACAAGAACAAGAAAACCTCCCAGCTTCTGATGAAAAATAGTCCACCACCGCCTCCAAAACTACAGCAGACAAATGTCGTATACGAATTTACGTGCAACGTTGGAAACTGCGAATTCCACCCTAAATCGTATATCGGCATGACCACCACGACACTATCCCGGAGACTAACAATGCATTTGCTATCGGGAGGCCCTGCTAATCACTCCAGAAAAACACTCGTGAACAACACTAAAATTCTGAAGAGCTCGTCTCTGGGCTGCCCTAAACTTGTTCATGAAAAATGACTGCGTTGAATTTGCCCCCTACCCTACGTAGCGATAGTCGCACGCGGCACGCCACGAGGCGTTCTAGTTTTTTGAAGTATTCGTACTCAACATTCCAGTAGGATTAGATCATTGAATAGTTTAGCCCTCCGTCTCCACAACTTAAGTGATCTATCGGAATAAGAAAAAAGGGACATACAGTATGTATGAACCCTCGTACGTTATAGAAGAAGGCTTGGACTTTCTGACTATAATAGCTGAAAGAATTTCAAAAACAAATTGCTTTCTCGTTCTCCAATGTAATATTTAAAAAGTTAGTTATAGTTAGGAAGTTTAAGCCTCCGTTCCTGAACTGAACGATATCACAGAGGAAAGAGCAAGGGACATACAGTATGCAAAAAGAAGGGGGAACCTATGCACGAAGGCGTTACCACACAGGATCAACGTGAATGGGAACAGTAAGTCGGGAAAGAAAAGGAAGCACAGAATAAAGCATGAGCAAGTAGGAGTATGAAATCGGGAAGGAAGAAAAGTAGGCACAAAAGAGAGATGTCCCAAAGGCCTAGCTAATGGCTGAGATAACCTACACGGGCCCCCTAGGGTAAATATTTATAAGTATCTATGCGTGCATTGCTGGGTGGCCCGGCAATGCACCCATGACACTGAAATTACCCATTTTGTCTACAGAGAGACTGAACCATTCTAATGGCGTGTGCACTCTTGTGCCCATGTTACATATAGTGCGCCAGGTACTGATGCCCGTGCTTGCGACAATCCTCCTCTACATTCCATCCATTTCGTAGGGAGGCCGCCCTGTAGCACTTATGTTTTATATCAACGTGAACAAGTGCTATAAGGCGACCGCCGACGCGAAGATGGGTGGGATCGAGGGAAGAGTTGTCGCCAATATTCCTGGTTTCACATTCACGTCATAAGGCGTGATCCAAGCAGTGAAACTACTTTTATGTGTCGTATCAGAAGTTGAATATTTAATCTATTCCTCTCGGAAAACCTCAGTCAGCCGAGTGCACTACTACTGGCAGGAAATAGAACGCAAAGTATCTCTGAGGCACAGTCCCTAGACAAATTATTAGGCCCACCTCTATATTTTTGGTAACTACTCCGCATATTACAGGACTATCGTTATTACTATATTCTGAAGTTCACGTCTCCATTTCTACAAATAAGGCGATATCACAGAATTAAAAAAGAATAGACGTACAGTAGGACGATTGATCCGTTGAACGAGGGTGTTCCACACAAGATCAACGCGCATGGGAACAGCAAGTCAGGGGAAAGAAAGAGGAAGAACAGATGGACGAAAGATCAGTAGGAGTATGAAGATGGAAGGAAGCAAAGTGGGCACGAAGGAGTGACATTCTGAAGGCCTAGCTAATGGATAAAAAAAAATAAGGTACATACAGGATCCCCTGGCAGCGCTGCTCCCCTTAACATGGGCTGGGCGAACTCCAACTCACCTGACCCTATGGCCCATCCTATGCCCCCCTGAGGGGCATCGTGGTAGACTGTAATCTTTCAGTAACGTGGCCATAGTTTTCAATCCAGGTATGTCCAAAATATGCAGAGTAGGCTCCAAAAATGATCAGGCCGCCTCTACTTATTAAATAATTTGTCCAGGGACTGGGCGTCACAGACCCAGGGCTGTACTTTAGGCGGCCTTTGGTATACTCGAAACTTGGCCCTTTCCGCTACTCGTAGCGTGGAAACAGCGATAAACTACTCGTATTTTAGACCTTTGTCTCCGCGGCTACGCCCGGTGCAAGCCAAAGCCTCGTTAGCGGTAACCTTATCTTATGTGGAATTGTATGAAGTTGCAAGTGCACACACGCCCTGACGCTATGGCACGCGACACTTCGCAGGACGAAATTCAAAACCCTCCAAGTCTCTGCTCTCTCAATTAAGCGAATGTAAGCTCTACAAAACACCAAAGGACTCTTGCGCCTGTAGTGAGACAGCAAGGCTCGACTTGTCCGAACATCGACACAGGTGCTGGGGTTTCGATTCAAGTCTCAGTCGCCAAGGATTAAAAATTCGCCTAGAGACTTCCATAAACTTTGGTCATGTTTACTTGGTCGCCGAAATTGGGCCCTCGAGGCGTTACCAACTCAAAACTTCGCGCGAGTGCGCTGGCTCAAGCCCGGTGCCCACGTAACAACTTCCGTTGCCGCTAGCAACCTAAAAGCAGCTCAACTAATACCCTTACGTAGCCGCGGCCCGGCTTCAGCTTGCGCAAAATTTAACTGTATGATACATTGTCGAAAATTGAGTGACTCCTGCTATTTTTCACACCGTAGATAGCGACAGTGGTGAACTGTCAACGATCACTCCTAATTATGAGCAGTTCAAGTCCACGAAGATTGACATTAGAAGAATTAGAGCACGGTCTTCCCAAATACCACGTTGAAGTCACGGCCACGACTACGCAGTTGGATTACTTGACTCTAGACAGCTAGCAGCAACGAGTTGTTACGTGGGCACCGGGCTTAAGACTCGCAGAATCAAGCTGCAGCCACGGACCTTCATTATGTTGCCGTCGCGTCCACCAGAAACCTTTTGCTCCATAAAATGGAGCACCAGCTCAGCGTAATCTTATTGCTTTCAACACTTGCAACCTGCTTCGAATATTAAAAAAAAAAGCCAAAGCATCAGCCCCAAGTTCCGGACAGGTCAAACCCAGAAGGCTTAATTTTGGTGCCCAGTCGAAGACGCCCCAAGTCGTAGTCCGCAAAATGGAGATTTCATTTTGCTCAACATAATCGGTTTGCTTCTAGCACCCGCAACGCTATACAAAGTGACTAGGCTAAAGTTCCCGCCTGCATATCCGGACACGCCCCGTTGTTTTGGCTTACACTATAGCGCGCTCAGTGGCTTGCTAGAGAAGACAAGACTTGAAGCAGAGAAGGCTCGACTTTTGTGAAACTTCGACTGCTGACCTCGCTTCTACCCACTGAATTCAGTAGAAAAATCTGCCCCTTTGTCAATAACTTCGAAACTTCCACAAACTCAATGTACCTACGCAAGACAGAATTTTCGGCCTACCGATATGTGATATGCTGGTAGTAGTAGGCCTAATAGTATTAGTAGTATCACGTAGTTCAAGCTTCCCCACCTGCAGAGTATATTGTGGTCAAAGAACTGGAAGAAAGGACAAAGAATGTCAAGAGAAACGTGGAACCCATGCGCGAGTCAACGCGCACGGGGACAGCAAGTCAGGAAAGAAGAGGAAGAACAGAACAAAGCAACATCAGGAGCAGTAAGAAAACTAAAGGCAACAAAGTGCACAAGAAAGACGTCCCGAAAGCCTAGCTAATGGCTAAGTTAACCTAACCAATCCCCCGGGGGGTCGCTACTCCCCATAAGATTGCGTGATCAAATTGCTTCAGACACAAACACCATTTAATAGAGATGTCAAAAGCTCCCGTTTGGAAATTAAGGGAAAGTCTAGCCTCAGTGGCCGAGGGAAGGTGTGATTGGGTGTAGATATTCAGCTTTCGAAGCTCGACTCGTTCGAAACGCTAGGTAGAACCTTTGGCTTCGTCGTCCGTAGCTGCACGAGCTGGAAACTGTTCTACTGCGCTGAACCAGCTGAAGATCATTATTCAGACTTCCAAGATTAAACGATCACGGGTCAACGCCTGAACATAAGTATTACGCGTCAACAGCAGAGCCCCAGTGTAAAGTTTCGGAGAAGTCCCGTCCCGACAGCTAACTTTTGGCGCCCAATCGAACGCACCACCACTCGTAGATGCCTCATGTCGGGACACATACGCCGTTGCGACATACTCTTCGACTTGGTAAGTTGGTAACATACAGTGCCATACATGGCGCCTGCGGTCGCATCAAGTTGTCGGTGTGAATGCCTAGTGCGTCCCTAGCATTAATTCTCCGATACTTAACATGTCCGGACCTTCAGACAGGCGTCCTAGCCTAGGCCTGTTCAATAGAGCTTATAAAGACGACTCATGGCAATTACCTGGGGAGCTTACTAAGAACTTAGTCTTTTGCAGAAATAGAGACTTAGGTAGGCTTCACATAATCGGGCAACTTCCAACAACTTCAGCTACTGAAGGCGAAAGAAAAACATTCCGTTTGTAGTACCGGACAAGTTGAATCCCGTGTACTTTGCGTCGAGCGACAGGTCTGGAGGTCAACTCCTAGGCTAAGGCCGGACTAGAGCGAAGAAGGACACGGGGTAAGTGTGGATTCCAATAACCATTAAGCAGAACAGAGGATTGTTTCCCGGTATCAAAACTAACTCCACTATGAAAACTTTGTCTTCTAGTGCGGGAAAGGATTAGATTCTTTTCAGAGTACATTTTTGATCCCAAATCCGAAGAAAAAAAACAAATACTTAAGATACTGAACGTCAAAGTCAAACTTCATAAGAATTAGCCCCCATCCCTGCACAATAATACACGCCTGTTCTATCCCTACCGCAAGAGCACGAGGCTGAAATGTTGCCATCAGAAAGCGCGAGGCGAAGTTCGAGACTGTTGCCAGCAGGCAGGTTCATGCCCATGGTGTCGAGTCAGCATTGAGATAGGTATTAGGTATTATAAGAAGATTTAAGCCTCCCTAAATAAGTACTAAGCTCTTCTAAGAGAGGAAAAAA
>LQNS02277096.1:14138433-14168120 GCA_001587735.2 Parhyale hawaiensis | reverse complement strand
CTCTACCCTCTTGCAGCTACGTTCAGGCTTTTGCTCTGCCCTGATGTCTCACCGCCACAGTGTCGGACAAGCAGACTCAGACTCCTGCCCCGAATGGCACAATGGCCCTCACACTGTGAACCACCTATTCGAATGTCCCGCCCATCCCACCCCGCTTTTTCATACCTCAATCTATGGGACAATCCATTATATTGACTCCACTTCTTGTGCTCTCTTCCTTCCTTTTTATACCTTCTCGCCACTTGCTCAACCCCCACCGGAGCCTCCCCACACGGTCTCCTGTTCCTGACCACCTATTTCAAGCTCTTTTGGCGCACGCAAACCTGCCGAGTGTCTGGAAGACGGCCAACATTATCTCCATCTCTAAGACTGGAAAATCACTCTCCGACGCTAAACTCCTACCGTCCAATATCCCTGCTTTGTCCAGCTGTCAAAATCCTGGAGCGCTTGCTCCTTCCACTTCTAGTGAATGTCCTCGAAGTAAGACTTTCAACACGGGTTCCGCTCCATGCGGTCGACCACCTCATCCCTCCTTCCCTTAGGCTTAGTTCAACACACATTGTTGATGGGTTTAACCAGTATAAGCCCTCTACTCGGTCGATATCCTTAACAGTGGATTTCTCCATGGCCTTTGATATGGTCTCTCACCACCACCACCTCCTCTTCAAGATAACTTGCTCAGGCCTACTCATTAGGCCACTCATTAGGTGGATCTCTGCCTACCTACGAAGGCGCCACGACTCCTGCCTACGAGCGAGCAATAGGTCGCCTTCCCGCCCCATGCATGCAGGAGTTGCCCAAAGTTCGGTGATTTCGCCGCTCCCTCATAATTATCAAGTCTGTGATTTCCTTCAGATTGGTGACGTCACGTCCTCGTACGCAGATCACTTTACCGTCCTATCCTCTGCTACCCTCGTCCCGGAGGCAGCAAGGAGTCGGTCAGACCATGCTTCGACAATCGAGGCGTGGACCAGGGAGCGAGCCTTGGCGGTCTCTCCCGCAAAGATAGTGTTCACACGTCCCTCAACGTAACGCGTTCAGTCAAACTGATGGACGCGGCGTGTTGATTAGATGGAAGCAGCAGCAAATGCGGAAGACTAAAGGATGAAGCATGTCCATTTTTTCAACACGGCGCGTCATTCAAGTGAAGAAAACAGAACCCATAATCGCTCAACTTATCCTTTATAGAGTTTTCATGTCATGAACAAGTCGACATAGATGCTTTTTTACCGCCACTTTAGTGATTGAAATCACCGTATTCCTGTTCAACACAAGAAAATTAGTTAAGCTGATAATGTCGTATGAACACAAACGCCATCTTCGATTCGATGAGGCTGTTCCTATCAAACACAGGCTAAAAGATCACATGAATGTGACTTCAAACAGACGTGAAATGTAAGCAAAATTAAAAAAATCTGAACGCGCGGCATCGTTAATTCAACTGAAGGTCGCTTCTACGGGTGGACAGCGACAGCAGAAGTTAACTTTTAGCTAGTGGGATATCATTTTCGGGAGTGAACGCGTTACGATGATTGACGTGTGAACTGGCCTAAAGACCCACTGCACCCTGTTTACATCAGACCATCATCAGTAGAGGTTGGACCCAGCAATCAGCATGGGTGCCTCGGACCTGACCCTGGAGCGCAACCCAAACATCTTGGACGTGGCGTTTGACCCGCGCCTCAACTTAGTTGATCATACGAACTAAATTCGCGACAGATGTTGCTCCCGCCCACGGATTCTCTCTGCGCTGGCGGGCGCAAGATGGAGGCAACAGACAGAGACTTGATTTATCAGGTCCTCCTTAGAAGCCTCATGCTTTACGCAGCCCCGGTCTGGCTTTCCTTATGCCTCGAAAACCGCCGTTAGCTGCAGGCGGTAAAGAATACAGCCCTGAGCATAGTCACTGTATCCCACCGCATGTCGTCGGTGCATCACCTCCACCAAGAGACCTCGACCCTTCCAGTTGGAGACAGTCTAGGGTTGCTGTAGAAGCAGCATCTCTTGAGCGCATCTCGGGTACATGCCCTTTCCGCATTAGATATTCTCTTCAATCAAAATTTGAAGCGGATACTGCTCCCTTTCTCATAAATGCATTTCCTCTCTTCCACCACCCCCCTCCAGCAATACCGCACTGCCTTGAGTTCACTACACACCTCTGCCGTTGCTACTGCAGCATCTGCATATACCCCAGCAGGGTTCTGGGCTATCAATGCCTTTTCCTCTGTGCGGACGAGTCTCTTCTCCCGAGATCTTTCTGATCTACCCTCTCCCAGCTATACTCTGGCCACTGTTCCGTCTCAGCGGACTAAAAGTTCCAAGGGAGACTGATACATGAAACCTCCTGCCAGCTCTGCGGACTGGACGAACAGACCGTTTTTCACCTCTTCTCATGTCTTAAGTCACCCTCACTGATCTTTCGGTGAGCAGTCTGTGGCTGCTGCGCTTTTCTTCACTTCTCTTCCTCTCTTCGACTCTCTCTCTCCCCCTTTGCCCAGGCCCCTCCGAAGTCTCCTCCCCAAGTTGGCACTGGGGGACCCTGACGGCGGCAACAAACAACAACAAGAAATTTCCAATACCATAAGGAGGACCTGCCCATAGTATAGCAGATTATCTCCCTTAGAATTTTTGAAAACAAAATTTTCATTCGAATTTCATAACATGAAAATTCCAGACAATGGACAAACTCAGATATGAGGGGAAAAATTCCAATGCGAGCGAGATACAGAGGCTGGTCAGGACCAGCCACCGCAGCTTTTGAAAGTTACGTAGCCACCGTGTCGAGGGGTAGGGCATCATCATCCAGGGCCTCTTTGAAGCATTCATCGTTCTCACTGTATTCGTAATGTCTGACTGGCCATGGTACATGCTGCGTAAGTCAACGAGAGAAAGCCAAAAGTGGTATGTTGAATGATAATAGGAACTGAATATCTGATAGTTTGGGCCTTCGTCTCAACAATAAAGAACTAACAGAGCATTACTGTAAGCATTACAGCGCACAGTGATATAAAGAAAAGGAAATAGAGAATGTCAAAAAAACTATAGAACCTACGCACGAGGAAGTTCTCACACAGGATGAACGAGCATGGGCAATGCATATCGGAGGAAAGAAAACAGAACAAAACATCAATAACAATGAAAATGGAAGGAAGCAAAGAAGGTACAACAGAGAAAAGTCCCAAAGGCCTAAATCATGGCTAAGGTAACCTATTGGGACCCCAAGAGGACTCTGTTTCCCTAACATAGGATGGGCAAACCTAACCCTATGAGCCAACCTACCCCAGCTGAGGGGGTTTTCCCTGCAAGGGCGATCTGACGGAAGACGAAGCATGTAACATACAGAATGGAGATGCAAAAATATACGCCACGCACGTTTGTGTTCTCGAGAGGATCACCGCGCATGCGAGCAGCAGGTGGGGAAATTGATCCAGAGCACAACAGAGCATCATCAGTAAGATGAGGGGTCAAGTTAACTTGACTGTACCCTTAACAGTGAAATTCACATGCACCGGTTCGTGCTGCGCATACAGGCCAACTTTCCCCAGAACGGTAGGTATGTGCTAGAGCAATTATAAAACTGAAAGAAAACAGAAGACGTTGCAGAATTCTTGAGGGCAGTGGAACGATAGGATCCCCGGTGTTCTGTCGACGGAACCCGGTAAGGAACAACCCAAGGAGGTTCAATAGAAGAAAGCAGAAACGGCTACAAAGATCGCACAGGTAAAATTTTACAGCAAGGCTGACTCACTGGCTGGCTGAACGAATGGCTGGGGGACCTGTGATGGGTGGGAAGGGTGCAGCCATGGAAGAACAAAACAAAAAAAATGTCCACAGACAGTACGGCCAAATATGGCTGGGCGCACTTCATCTACTGAACATCATGGAGAGGACCCTGCTAGGTAAACCCTATAGCCTCATTTTGACCTTTATGGAGTGGGGACAAGGAGTTATCGCACGGCGCTGTTCAATTCTCCAGGACCTGCGACGGCCTGCTCCGGTTACAGGGGGGAGCCGCACCCCGAGAACTGTCAACATATTCGGACAGTTATGGAAGCGAGGTTATCCCTTCCTCCTCCCCTAGCGAGGCTTACGTTTATTTTGAACAGAGCTATTGCTGTTAGGTGAGTAAACTCATGAGATTATAGAAGAGTTCAAAGGAAGAAACAGATATACAATACAGGAACCATGTCTATAGGAACGGGGATCTCACTCACGAGTGTACAGCGCTGCTTATCAATAAGAATATTTTACCTCCACATTCCTGCCGGAAAGTTTCAGTCGGCTCAGTACGCTACTACTGGCATGGAAAACAGGCGCACAGCATCTCCAGGAGACGAAAAATGAAAAGAGAAGGAGGAAGGAGAAAAAAACACTCGTGCGGGAGGCCCCTTCCGGGCCACCTGACGGGAGCAGATCGAGTCCCATGGGGCGAGTTGCTTACCACCATTCGGCAGAAGGGGAAATAGAGAACTTACCTAACGTAACAAACTAACATACTCAGCAGGAACAGCAGCCAGCTGCAACATCCTTTGCGGAGAAAGCACACGGGACAACCCTTGGGTTCGTGAGGCCCATATCTATTGAGACAGGGAAAGGGCCCATTAGAGTATACTCCCGACGGCTTTAAAGCTCGAAAACTTCAGAAATCGAAGATCTTTCAACAAGATTGGGAAGAAATACTGCAGGTAGAGGATAGTATGCTAACAATTCAGCAATATATGGTGGATTTGGTCTCTTTTTGCTTTCGACGAAACAAACCATTTCAGATCAGAGAGAGACAACAAGTCTAGAATACACAGGCTATAAAGCAGAGCACGTGACACCAGGAGAGTCACACATGACGTCACAGCCAAACCCGCATTGGTTATGTTCCAACCTAGAAGGGAACTTCGCTGATGGATTGTGGTGGACCGTGACTTCATCATCGCTATAATTCCATGACATGATTAGTACACTGGCTAATTGCAGCACAGGTAACCCAGGGGTGGCGGCTGCAGCATGCACAGACAACCCAGGGGTTGCGGCTGCAGCATGCACAGGCAACCCAGGAGTTGCGGCTGCAGCATGCACAGGCAACCCAGGGGTTGCGGCTGCAGCATGCACAGGCAACCCAGGGGTTGCGGCTGCAGCATGCACAGGCAACCCAGGGGTTGCGGCTGCAGCATGCACAGGCAACCCAGGAGTTGCGGCTGCAGCATGCACAGGCAACCCAGGGGTTGCGGCTGCAGCATGCACAGGCAACCCAGGAGTTGCNAAATCACCGTATTCCTGTTCAACACAAGAAAATTAGTTAAGCTGATAATGTCGTATGAACACAAACGCCATCTTCGATTCGATGAGGCTGTTCCTATCAAACACAGGCTAAAAGATCACATGAATGTGACTTTAAACAGACGTGAAATGTAAGCAAAATTAAAAAAAAATCTGAACGCGCGGCATCGTTAATTCAACTGAAGGTCGCCTCTACGGGTGGACAACGACAGCAGAAGTCAACTCTTAGCTTGTGACAAATCATTTTCGGGAGTGAACGCGTTACGATGATGGACGTGTGAACTGGCCTAAATACCCACTGCACTCTGCTTACATCAGACCATCATCAGTACAGGTTGGACCCAGCAATCAACATGGGTGCCTCGGACCTCACCCTGGAGCACAACCCAAAAATCTTGGACGTGGCGTTTGACCCACGCCTCAACTTTGCCGCTCATACGAACTAAATCAGCTATAGATGCTGCTCCCACCCACGGATTCTCTCTGCGCTGGCGGGCGCAAAATGGAGGCAACAGAAAGAGACTTGACGTATCAGGTCCTCCTTAGAAGCGTCATGCTTTACGCAGCCCCGGTCTGGCTTTTATGTCTCGAAAACCGCCGTTAGCTGCAGGCGGTAAAGAATGCAGCCTTGAGCATAGTCACAGGATCCCACCGCATGGCTTCGGTGCATTACCTCCACCAAGAGACCTCGACCCTTCCAGTTGGAGACAGTCTAGGGCTGCTGTAGAAGCAGCATCTTTTGAGCGCATCGCCGGTACATGCTCTTTCCGCATTCGACATTCTCTTCAATCTAAATTTTAAGCGGATATTGCTCCCTTTCTCATAAATGTAATTCTCTCTTCCACCATCCCCCCCAGCAACACCGCACTGCCTTGAGTTCACTACACACCTCTGCCGTTGCTACTGCAGCAGCTGCATATACCCCAGCAGGGTTCTGGGCTATGAATGCCTTTTTCTCTGTGCAGACGAGTCTTCTCCCGAGATCTTTCTGATCTACCCTCTCCCAGCTACACTCTGGCCACTGTTCCTTCTTAGCGGACTAAAAGTTGCAAGTGGGACGGATCGATGAAACCTCCTGCCAGCTCTGCGGACTGGACGAACAGACCGTTTTTCACCTCTTCTCATTTCTTAAGTCACCGCCACTGATCTTTCGGTGAGCAGTCTGTGGCTGCTGCGCGTTCCTTCACTTCTCTTCCTCTCCTTAACTCTCTCTCTCTCCCCGCTTTGCCCAGGCCCCTCCGAAGTCTCCTCCCCAAGTTGGCATTGGGGGACCCTGACGACGGCAACAAACAACAAGAAATTTCCAATTCCATAAGGAGGACCTGCCCATAGTACAGCAGATTATCTCCCTTAGAATTTTTGAAAACAAAAGTTTCATTCGAATTTCATTACATGAAAATTCCAGACAATGGACAAACTCAGATAAGATAGGAAATAAATTCCAATGTGAGCGAGATACAGAGGCTGGTCAGAACCAACAACTGCAGCTTTTGAAAGTTACGTAGCAACCGTGTCGAGGGGTAGGGCATCATCATCCAGGGCCTCTCTGAAGGATTCATCGTTCGCACTGTATTCGTAATGTCTCCCTGGCAATGGTACATGCTGAGTAAGTCAACGAGAGGAAGCCAAAAGGGGCATGTTGAATGATAATAGGAACTGAATATCGGATAGGTTGGGCCTTCGTCTCAACAATAAAGAACGAACAGAGGAAAAGAACAAGGACCTACAGAATGTTGAGAGAATTGTGATGTTCTCAGTTAAGCATCATGCGTACAGTGATATAAAGAAAAGGCAATAGAGAATGTCATGAAAAATATGGAACCTACGCACGAGGAAGTTCTCACACAAGATCAACGTGCAATGCAAATCGGAGGAAAGAAAACAGTACAAAGCATCAATAACAATGAAAATGGAAGGATGCAAAGTAGGCACAACAGAGGAAAGTCCCAAAGGCCTAAATCATGGCTTAGGTAACCTATTGGGACCCCAAGAGGTCGCTGTTCCCCTAACATAGGATGGGCAAACCTAACCCTATGAGCCAACCTGCCCCATCTGAGGGGGTTTTCCCTGCAGGGGCGATCTGACGGAAGACGAAGCATGTAACATAGAGAATAGAGATACAAAAATAAACGCCACGGACGTTTGTGTTCTCGAGAGGAGCACCGCGAATGCGAGCAGCAGGTGGGGAAATTGATCCAGAGCACAATAGAGCATCATCAGTAAGATGAGGGTCAAGTTAACTTGACTGTACCCTTAACAGTGAAATCCACATCACTGGTTCGTGCTGCGTATACTGGCCAACTTGCCCTAGAGCGGTAGGTATGTGCTAAAGCAATTATAAAACAAAAAAAAAAACGAAGACGTTGCAGAATTCTTGAGGGCAGTGGAACGACAGGGTCCCCGGTGTCCTGTCGACGTAACCCGGTATGGAACAACCCAAGGAGGTTCAATAGAAGAAGGCAGAAACGGCTACAAAGACCGCATAGCTAAAATTTTACAGCAAGGCTGACTCGCTGGCTGGCTGAATGAATGGCTGGGGGACCTGTGATGGGTGGGAAGGGTGTAGCCATGGAAGAACAAAAACAAAAAAAAATGTCCACAGACAATACGACCAAATATGGCTGGGCGCACTTCATCTACTGAACATCATGGAAAGGACCCTACTATGTAAACCCTATAGTCTCATTTTGACCTTTATGGAGAGGGGACAAGAGGTTATCGCACGGCGCTGTTCAACTCTCCAGGACCTGCGACGGCCTGCTCCGGTTACAGGGGGGAGCCGCACCCCGAGAACTGTCAACATATTCGGGCAGTTACGGAAACGAGGTTATCCCTTCCTCCTCCCCTAGCGAGGCGTACGTTTATTTTGAACAGAGCTATTGCTGTTAGGTGAGTAAACTCATGAGATTATTGAGTTCAAAGGAAAAAATAGATATACAATACAGAAACCATGTCTATAGGAACGGGGATCCCACGCACGAAGTGTACAGCGCTTCTTATCAATAAGAACATTTTATCTCCACATTCCTGCCAGAAAGTTTCAGTCGGCTTAGTTCGCTACTACTGGCATGGAAACCAGGCGCACAGCATCTCCAGGAGACAAAAAATGAAAAGAGAAGGAGGAAGGAAAAAAAACACTCGTGCACGGAGGCCCCTTCCGTGCCACCTGACGGGAGCAGATCGAGTCCCATGGGGCGAGTTGCAGGTAGAAATACTGCAGGTAGAGGATAGTATACTAACAATTCAGCAATATATGGTGAATTTGGTCTCTTTTTGCTTTCGACGAAACAAACCATTTCAGACCGGAGAGAGAAAACAAGCCTAGAATACACAGGCTATAAAGCAGAGCACGTGACACCAGGAGAGCCACACATGACGTCACAGCCAAACCCGCGTTGGTTATGTTCCAACCTAGAAGGGAACTTCGCTGATGGATTGTGGTGGACCGTGACTTCATCATCGCTCTAATTCCATCTCATGATTAGTACACTGGCTAATTGCTACACAGGCAACCCAGGGGTTGTAGCTGGACCACAGGCAACCCAGGGGTTGCGGCTACAGCAACCTTCCAAGTTAAGTGTCTCTACAATACCCTTCCCCTCACCGGTGGCGTGGTGAACTCTGCGCTCGGCCTCAACCGCTGCCTCTCCTGCACACTCCTCCCGCGATGAGGTTCCGGCCCATCTCTCCAGCGGTAATCTTCAGCAGACACCTGCAAGACTATTATCACATTAGAGGAGGTTCTTTTATATAGTGAAAGTAACCAATATATTATAATCATTACTACTACTACTACTCCAATCTCATACATTCGGGGCGCAATCCCAACAGTGACCCTCGACAATTTTCCATCTTCCGGCAGTGGAGCTCAAAAGAAATAATTCATCACTGAATTTCTGCCGGGAAGTCTCAGTTGGCCAGAGCGCAACTTCGGGCAGGAAAACAAGGCGCACAGTAGAGAGGAACAGAACCTTACCACCTAACCTTGCTAACCCTACATCGGAAGTTGCGCCCAGGTGCAACAACCCCGGCGGTAAATCATTAGGGTTATTTATCCTCGAGAATGTGAGGCATAACGATCCACCCGATTAGTTGAGTTACAAGTACGTTCGTCTTGGATGTACTTTTTCTTTTCCTTCGAGGCAATAACAGCAACGTTCGAATTTGCAATGGGGAAATTGGTATGTTGCAGCAGTAGCATTCGAGTAATGGATGTATTGCGATTTATGACCAGGATAGGAGATGCCAGAAAAGCCCTCCAGGGGTATTCTTTCCTTTCACAACCTCGCCCCCAAGGATTACTGCCTCATAACGTGCGCAGACGAGCGACATTTGAGCCGATTTCGACCAGACAAAATTGTCGGATCATCAAGTTTGGCACGACATTTCAATGAATACGTAGCGGGGGAAACTTTTTTGCAGCGGCAATGTCCCAGCGTAAAGTTTTTAGAAGTTGCATGGAGAAGAAATTGTTAACATTAGTTCAATAAATTTAATTGGTTATTTACAAAACGTGCATAGTACTCAGCAACTGAATGTTTCTTGCTATCTCTCACAATGTAAACAAAATTTTGAGATGAAAGTTTTCTACGGCTATCATCCTTGTAACCTGGATACAAATGCATTTTATACTTTTGACATTGCAGTTACAAACGCCACTATTTGACGTTAAGTTTTAAGAAAAACGGAGGCGCTACATACTATAGTAGTCAAGAGATAATAGGAAAAGCTGGACTGTAAGTTGCTTTGAACTGCTCCAAAGCTACAAAAAAGATTCGCCTATACGCATCCTGCTGAACTTGCTCTTCAGGCAACTACTTCGCTGAGTCTGGTGGAGCATTTGTGGGCGAAATGCCACTCTCGACAATTTTTGCTTCTCGTCTGCATTGGGCTTTACGTGTTTTAAGCCCAGGTCATGTACACCGTCAGGACCAGCCGCCCCCATTGAAGTCATACCGCCTCTTTTTCTTTTTGGGTATCTGCCTTCAGCACCGTGCTGGGGTATTCCGAGAGGAACGTGAAAGCCGCGCACGAGGGTGTTCCCATGCAGTACCGACGAGCATATGGGCAGAAAGTCGGAAAAAAAGTGAAGACTATACTTGGTCCATTTTATCAAGACAGTTAGGGCGGGGTCACATTCCTCCACTACGTTGCCTATTCTATGGGCATTTCTGAGATTTTGTTCGGTCCATATCTTAGCCCCGACCACTAACTACCTGTATGTAGAGAAACTTCAAAAATACCCATAAAATTGCAGCACTGTAGATGAATTAAACGATGTCCTTATTGCATTGATAAAATGGACGGAGTATAGAAGACAACATAACAGTAGGAGCATAGAAATGACAGGCAGCCAGGCTCGCTGGAGGGGAAGACGTCTTGATAGCTCAGCTAGCGCACGAAAGCTTCCGGGATAGTCGTAAGGAAGCTGCTCCCCATAACATACGATGGGCCTACATCAGGCCCACAACATCATAGCCTTCCAAGGTAAACCAATTCAATTACACTAAGCAATTCAGAGCTCCAATAGCACCAGCAGGAAAGAAAGGAACATGCAGTACGCAAAAACTGACTAAGCCAATTCGCAACACTAGAACGCCTCGTGGCGTAAGATGACATGCTGCGGTAGAGGCATATTCGCCGCTCTGTTCGCCGGTGCGTTACGCAACCAAGAATAATTAATTTCAGGGTGTAGCTATAGTGAACCTTGAAAACCTTAACAATCTTAAGGTTGAAAACGTTGAAACTTCGAGTTAGGAGCACAACACCCTGAGGTGTATATAACATATACACACAGTTGCGGCTCGTTGTGCCCTGGTTTAGACGGGACTCGCCGATTATTTTTCAGAGCCATTAGGTGGAAAATTTTTCTATGCTGAATTAAAGTCTTCTCACATTCCAGACTTGAACTCAGTATAGTAAATAGTTTTTCCATCCGATGGCTTCAAAAAAAAAAAATAAAATAAAATACGGCGCGCCCCACCTAAAACCGGGCAAGAGTCGCCAGTGTACACCCAATGTGCACACATTTTGGTATAAATTAATAGATCGGCACTGGGGAGCACAATCTATTAATACTAACAAAAATGTATGTTCTTGTGTGTATATATTATATACACCTCAGGGTGTCGTGCCCCCATTCCAAGCTTGCAACGTTTTCAAGGTTCGCTGCAAATCCCGGCGCTGAGGCAATTTCGAATCGGAAGTTGACTTGGAGAGACAAAGAAATCAGCAAAAAAATTCATGAAATATAGTGCAAGCACTGCAAGTGTGATCTGTTCTCCAAATATCAAGCTGTGACGAAGGCAAACGAGTATTATGTACTTTAGTATTATTATAATAAATAGTTTAAGCCTCCGTTTCCACAACGACGGTGATGTAGCAGAGTGAGGAGCAAGGGACATACAATAGTCTTATGTCGATAACAACTGGGAATCCATGCACTAAGGTGTTCCCACACAGGGTTATACGGGAACAAGTCGAGAAAGAAGAGGAAGAACAGATGAATGTAAGATCAGTAGGAACAAGATATCAGAAGGAAGCAAAGTGGGCCCGAAAGACAGACGTCCGGGAGACCGAGCTAATGGCTAAGGTAACCTACAGGGTCTCCGAGGGTGCGCTGCTCCCCATAACATATGATGGGCGAACCTATATATATCCTAACCATATGGCCAATTATGCCCAATGAATGGCCAATCCTACGCCCCACGAATGGCCAATCCTACGCCCCACGAATGGCCAATCCTACGCCCCACGAATGGCCAATCCTACGCCCCACGAATGGCCAATCCTACGCCCCACGAAGGGCCAATCCTACGCCCCACGAAGGGCCAATCCTACGCCCCACGAAGGGCCAATCCTACGCCCCACGAAGGGCCAATCCTACGCCCCACGAAGGGCCAATCCTACGCCCCACGAAGGGCCTATCCTACGCCCCACGAAGGGCCTATCCTACGCCCCACGAATGGCCTATCCTACGCCCCACGAATGGCCTATCCTACGCCCCACGAATGGCCTATCCTACGCCCCACGAATGGCCTATCCTACGCCCCGTGAATGGCCTATCCTACGCCCCGTGAATGGCCTATCCTACGCCCCGTGAATGGATTATCCTACGCCCCATGAATGAATTATCCTATGCCCCATGAATGAATTATCCTATGCCCCATGAATGAATTATCCTATGCCCCATGAATGAATTATCCTATGCCCCGTGAATGGATTATCCTATGCCCCGTGAATGGATTATCCTATGCCCNAAAGGAACATGCAGTACGCAAAAACTGACTAAGCCAATTCGCAACACTAGAACGCCTCGTGGCGTAAGATGACATGCTGCGGTAGAGGCATATTCGCCGCTCTGTTCGCCGGTGCGTTACGCAACCAAGAATAATTAATTTCAGTGTGTAGCTATAGTGAACCTTGAAAACCTTAACAATCCTAAGGTTGAAAACGTTAAACTTCGAGTTAGGAACACAACACCCTGAGAGATGTATAGAACATATACACACAGTTGCGGCTCGTTGTGCCCTGGTTTTTTAGGAGGGACTCGCCGATTATTTTTCAGTCATTAGGTGGAAAATTTTTCTATGCTGAATTAAAGTCTTCTCACATTCCAGACTTGAACTCAGCATATTAAATAGTTTTTCCACCCGATGGCTTAAAAAAAAATAAAATAAAATACGGCGCGCCCCACCTAAAACCGGGCACGAGTCGCCAGTGTACACCCAATGTGCACACATTTTGGTATCAATTAATAGATCGGCACTGGGGAGCACAATCAATTAATACTAACAAAAATGTATGTACTTGTGTGTATATATTATATACACCTCAGGGTGTCGTGCCCCCATACCAAGCTCGCAACGTTTTCAAGGTTCGCTGCGAATCCCGGCGCTGAGGCAATTTCGAATCTGAAGTTGACTGGGAGACACAGAGAAATCAACAAAAAATTCATGAAATATAGTGCAAGCACAACTGCTAGTGTGATCTGTTCTCCAAATATCACGCTGTGACTAAGGCAAACGAGTATTATGTACTCGGGTATTATTACATCATGTCGTTTAAGCTTCCGTTTCCACAACGACGGTGATGTGCACAGGGAGGAGCAGGGGACATACAGTATGTCGATAGCAATGGAGAATCCATGCACGAAGGTGTTCCTAAACAGGGTTGTATGGGAGCAGGTCGAAAAAGAGGAAGAACAGATGAAAGCGAGATCAGTAGGAAGAAGTTATCAGAAGGAAGTAAATTGGGCTCGAAAGACAGACGTCCCGGAGACCTAGCTAATGGCTAAGGTAACCTACAGGATCTCCAAGGGTGCACTGCTCCCCATAACATAGGATGGGCGAAGCTATCTCACCAAACCATAATGCCAATCCCATGTCCATGAGGAGCTCGAGTGTTATTGCAAACTCCCATTCAGAAATATTCGGGGGAAGCACCGGTAATTATAGGCTTACCCAGGCTTTTATAGGCTATTATCGATGGGTGAACGATTACAATGTTTTTCAATCGCATGCCACCTGAAATTTCTTGAGAGACTCCTCTTAATTGAAATGGTCGACTTTATGGTGCATAATGGCCCTTAATGATAGACGATTATCGCTGCCTTTCCACCAATTAAATTTTCATTTTTCAGTATATACCTATATATAACTATTTTACTTATATGTTCACGCATCGGATGCCAGAAGGTGGGTTATAAGCCCTTGCCCCGTTTCAATAATGAGACAAGCCCTCTCTTAGCGCCACCCATGTATTGCATAATGCAGGCATTACATTAATTTTAAGAAGAGATGAAGCTAACAAGCAAGATATTTAGATTATAGCCATAAAATGAAATTCAAAATTATTGTTTTTGCAGAAGTAAACAACTGCTATTTGATTTGCGACGGACATGTCGCAGTGGTCTCACACTCATTAGGCAGCTTAAACCTCACTGAGGCAGTGCTGGCGGTGGCGCAGGGGTAAAGTGATGGACTTCACAGTTAAACGGGCGGGGAACGGAATGAGGGAGGTTCGACTCCCAGGGCGTGCGGCTTGTTTTGTCGTAAGCGCAGGTTATGTTTTCGGTAACGCGCCATCGAAATTCCACCCAAGTGCGGAGCCGTATCATAGGCGAGGAAAGCAGACATATCGCACCTATACAGAACCTATAATTACAGGGAAGTTTCATCGTTTCGGTGCCTATTGGTGCTTATAATTACCGGTGCTTCCACCAAAAATTTCTGACTGAGAGCTGCACCTCGTCTTCAACAAATAACGGGTAGAGAACGCGCATCTTCATTTCTCGATTATTCACACCATTCTACTATTAAGAAGATGCATTAAAGCCGCCCTTGATCTTACCATCAAGTCGATAACGGTCAGAGCTACCAAATTCCACTTCAGGGCAAATATTTCATTATTTTTAGAGTAATTTAAGCTGTCATGAAAGTACTGTGAACTGCTCGCAATATTTTTGTAAATACAGCGCAGGAAATTGTGATTAATTGATTTCGCCCGTCACAGGCGTATCCTGGATACCGAGAGGCATTGTGGTTGAGCTGCTTCTGAAACCTATCTAAACTAGAAGAGCTGCACTTCGAAAGCGTAGACCTCCGCCACGCAAAGCAAAGCTATCAAAAATATCAAATTGGTCCAGAATTCAGCATTTCTTCCTGATCGTCACTAAAATTCAATCATCAGTTCCTCGTGATATTTTCAACGGTTGCTGTAAGATACATGAAGATCCATTCACATCTTTGTGAGCTAGGTTGCTAACAAAATAAAACTCCAACTAAATGTATAACTTCCTCGGCGGAAGCGAAGATCAGCTTCGCTTTATACTTACGTCAGCTCTTCCGGGCGGAAGAGAGTACACCAGGAAAATATATATATGTATGAAAAGATAAGATATAATCGGCCCTATATAATAATTCAGGGGTATTTTCCATTTTAAATAGAATTTTCCCTTCTCGCCAAATAGAACGAAGAGAAATCAAAGCCTTTAATATGGTTACGATTATACACGACAGTTTTAAGGCTTCCAGAATCAGTATCATGCTCTCATGAGAGAGGAAAATGAAAGGACATCTATAGATAGGGTGCCAAGATAAACGCGGAACCCATGCACGAGAATGTTCCCCTATAAAGGATCAACGCGCATGAGAACAGCAAGTCGGGGAAGCAGACGAAGTCCATAGTCAAGGTTTTCTCTTCAGTTGAAATATGAAAATCGAAGGACACGAAGTAGGCACAAAAGACAGGCGTCCCGAGAGTCCAGACAATGTGTCAAGTAGCCTACGGGCAGAGAGTTGCTCTCCATAATATAGGATGGGCAAACCTAGCCAAGCAATCAGTAAAGTTTATGACCCAAGCTGTGCCTCGTAAAGGGACATGTTCAAATTATAGCTACATTTTTTCGAGGATGAGTCGAGCCGTTCGGCCGGGCCGTGTCCAGGCCTCCTAAAGTACACAAGGGCTTCATTGGGTTCATCATTACAAATAATCCGATATTAAAACTAAAACGCTTTGTGCCGTGAGACCATCACCCACGTTTGGGGGAAAAGTCAACGCTTTCATTTTTTATGAATAGTTTACTCCCGAGTTTGGCATTTTCACATCTAGGTCAACCAACCTAACTCTCGGCAGAAAAATCATGAACTTTGCTCAACTCCTCTATCTTTTGGGTGGACAGACAAATAAATATACCCTCAAATATATATACTATACCGAGACCCTAGAACAATAGGGGCGTAAGCGACACATAGTTACAGGAGAGCTACTTGAAGACAATACACTGGTGTAATAAGGTACAAAATAATCGACTTTGCATACGATTCTCGACCATTTCTACTCGGAATTCTGACTACACAAACGACAAGTCTTAATCTGTACTATCAGATGGTAAAGAACAACAACACTTTAGAAAAAACCTGTCGCTTACGCCCCTTTCGTTCTAGAGCCCCCGTATATAGTTGAATCTTCCACGAAAATATCAGCGCTCTTTGCTTCGCTCGCGGGTGACAAAACCGCATTCGTAGACATCGCTCACCTTACAAACAGCAACGGGAGGCCGGTTCCCTAGACCCCCAGCAGCTGCTGCCGACGCCTGGCGGGTCCGGGCAGCGGGAGGGTAACATGCCGCCCAGCTCCTGGGGCAGCCTCCTTCTGCCTTCCGCCCCCGCGAGCCAAGTCGTGGGGCAACCCGCGCTGGGCGACCTCGTACTGGGTGTTCCAGCACCTATGGACTGGATCAACTCCATCCCTTCAGTTTTTCTCGGCACTCTCGGCATTCGAAACTTCGCGCTGACACCCGTGTGACATGGGCGAGGTCATCATGTATTCCGTCACTCGTCCAGGCCCTTCTGCCCTTCCCCGAACATCCGATAGACCACAGGGTTAGGGCAGTAAAGTCCACCCGATGTTAGGAGAGTCGCGCCCCCGGAGAACCTCAAAGATCACTTGAGCCTTGGTTAGACCTTCGTCCCACCTTCCGTGGCGTACCCCCTGAAGTCCATCCGTGCCTCATTTAATAAAGCAGAAGTAACAGTACTAGTAGTATGTAGTACTGTCCTAGTTCAACTAGCTTAAGCCTCCTTACCCAGGGACACTGTGATCCAAAGAAAGAAAGGACACAAGGAATGTTGATAGCAACTTGGAACCTATGCGCGAGTCACCGCACCACAGCAAGTCGGGAAAGAAAATGAAGAAAGACAAGCGAAGTAGACAGGAACCGTCCCTAAATCCTTGCTCAAGCTACGGTAACCGTACAGGGTCCCCTTGGAGGCGCTACCACCAAAACATAGGATGGGCGTACCCAACTAAACTAACCCTATCACCTTAGGTCCATCCTATGCCCCCTATGGGCAACCCTCTCCTAGCGACCAATTCGACGGCTGACAAGCGGTGAGAAGTCCTACCAGCAAGTATTGCTAGGCCCTTGTGCCAGCAGCCTGGATATTGGCAGCGTTTGAACGGTAGGGAAATGTGGTAAAAATGAGTCAAACTTCGCGTCGATGCCCGCAAACTGACTAAAATCCTCGCTCTCAATTGCTCTGTAAATTTCAGAGGATCATATAATTTTAGCAGTAGTTATAGTTTAATTCATGTAAAACAAATATATGCAGCAATGGCATAACGTGTTTATATCAGAAATAAATTAACCTAGTCACGCTAAAATTAAAATTGAAGTTTAAGCCTAAATTACTACTACAATCGCAGACGGAGGCATAAGGAACATACAGCTTAGCGTTAGAAACGTGGATCCAATTCACGTGGGTGTTCATTCCTACACAAGGTCAACGCGCGAGGAAACAGCTAATCAGGAGAGTAGAGAGAGAACAGATTGGGAAGGCCTCAAATATGAAAACAGCAGGCAGCCAAGTAGGCAGAAAAGAAAGACGTCCTGACTATGTTGATACCTAATCTGGAAACTTCGGTGGCGGAAGGGCGAGCACAGGACACTCCGGGAAGCTAAGAGAATTGCTGGTGGTCACACGATGTTCAGCAGGGCGCAGCATCCGCCCTTCCTACTTCCCCTCCCTATTTCCCTGTGCGCGCCGCGGCAGCAGTTGCTACACAAAATAAAAACAAAAGTAAATATTTCCCCTACGTTAGTGTTAGTAGAGTTAGTAAGGGTTAGTAAAGCGGCCAGCCGCACACAGACCATGCAAACAAAGCAGGCGCCACACTGGGCAAGCGTACACTCAACTGATGACCGGACGGTCAGCCTCGCGCGTCGTCCCCTTACACACTGAAAGATAATAGCAAAGCCAGGCGAGCTCACCGTCCGTTCATCAGTTGACCGTACGATTGTGTTGCGTAACGTAAGGTGAGTACAACCTCTACTTCAACAACAAACATAATACCGCCGCCGGAGTCTTGCCCTCGGAGCTACGCGCATAAGAACAAGACGTTGGGAAAGAAGAGGAAGAACGCAAGACAAGAGCATGGAAATTAAAGAAAGCAAATGGGCACGAAAGCAAGACGTCCGGAATGCCTAACCGCAAAAAGTTAACTTTTGGGGTTTCTCTGGGACGTGACTCCCCATTACATGACAAGGGCGAACCTAATTAACCTTAACCTAGGGCCCATCCAATGTCCATTGAGACCACGTCCTCCAAAACGTCCTGCAGTTACCAGCAATTCTCTTAGCTTCTTCCCAGGTAGCAAACTTTGCTATGTTAATATTAGAATAAAATTCTGACATTATTATTCTAAAATAACACAGTTTGCTACCAGGGAATTGCGGTGCTCTGAGCCATCCCTTCCGCCACCGACGTGCCCAGGTTATGGATCAATATGCTCATACGCAACTGCATTATATTTAGTGCCGAGATACGAACAGCTTTGTATGTCGCGTACGGTGCAGAGCGTATCCATGACACCGACCGGGTGCAGCAGGGGCGATTTTAAGTACCTCTAATGGTGAAGGGAAGTACGAAAACTTACAACAAAAAGAAGCAATCCTAAATTATTACGTTTGTAGTTTGAGCCTCCCTACCCGCAGCAAACACTAAGATTCTAAGTGAGAAGCAATACGGAACACGTAGAATGTCATGAGAAAGTGGAAACGCGCGCCTCAATGATCAACGTGCATTAAAACACCAAGTCGGGAAAGAGAGGATATACAGCAGTAAGTTTCGTGAGAAAGAGAATGGAAATGGAAGAACGCGAAGTGGACACGAAAGGTAAGCATTTTAAAGGCCTGTATAACTCAACCTACCGAATCCCCTGAGGGAGCTGCTCTCCACAACCTAGGATGGGCGGACAAACTAACCTAACCTTACGGCCTACGGCCCACCCTCTGCCCCCTGAGGGGTTCTGTCACAGTTCCCTACCATTCAATAGCTACCACCAGACAGGCTGCAAGCACAAAGACCTAAAGGGTCCTACTGTTAGGACTTCTCCCTGCCGGTCGGCCGCCGAATTGGTCTCGAGAGGAAGGAACAAGAGTGCTACTGCGCACGCTCAATAGAACTGTCCCGCCGTCTCCACTACAATAGAGATCTAACAGAAGAAATAATTAGGGGACATACACCTTGTCAAAAGACACTCAGAACTCGTGCAGGAGGGGGCATCCCTCTCAGTACCAACGCGCATGGCAACAGGAAGTCGAAAAAGAAGAGGAAGAACCCAACAAGGGATCATCAGTGGGAATACGGAAATGGAACGAAGTAAACCGGACACCACAGATGGACGCCCCGGAAGCTGAAGCTAAGTTAACCTCTGGGGTCCCCCGAAGTGCTACTACAACCATAGCCTGGGCGAACTTGAAAAAACTAGCACTAAGGCCCATCCTATGCCCCCTGATGAGAAAAAGAATATATTAAACAGCAGAAAGGAAAAAAGTCGAATTTCTACATTAGTAAATGAAAGGCGACAGCCATTCCGAGGGTGCGCCATGGAAGACGTGATGAAGGCCAAACCAAAGCTCGGGAAACACACAGTTATCCGGGGGCGCGACTCTCCTTAACATGGGGTGGATTGGACTGCCCTAACCCCATGGTCTATCGGATGTTCAGGGAAGAAAGGAAGGGTTAAGGCGAATGTCAGAACGCAGGGCGACCTCGCACATGTTGCAAGGGCGTCAGCACAAATAATAAAACACAAAGGGTGTCGAGAAAAACATTGCATGGAGTTGAACCCAACCATGCGTACTGCAACCTCCAGTACGGAGTCGCCCAATGCGGGTAACCCCGCGACCTGACTCGTGGGGGCGGAGAGCAGGGGGCGACTGCCCCAGCAGCTGGGCAGCATGCGGCCCTCCCGCCGCTCGGGCCCTCCCACGTCTGCTGTAAGGGTCCTCAGGGATATCTTGTGATGGGTCACGTGACCTGCACAACAGAGATATAGATGATTCATATTACTATTATTAATATTAGTATTATTACATGTGTTGTTTAAGCCGCCCTAGACATAACTATGGTGCTTTAGGAGAGGAAAAGGCAGGGACATGTATGTCGAAAGAAATGCTGAATCTATGCACGAAGTAAACAAACGCGCATGGGAACAGCAAGTCGGGAAAGAAGAGAAAGAACAGAACAGAGTAAAATCAGTAGGAGTACGAAACCAGGAAGGAAGCAAAGTGGGCACGAAAGACAGACTTCCCAAAAGCTTAGCTAACGGTTAAGGTAACCTACACAAACCCCCGGGGCTCTACTCCCCATTACATAGGATGGACGAACCTATATAGACTCATACAAATTGGTTTATGCATCTCCAACCTATGACAACCTAGTTCTCCTAAATTTAAATATAGAAGACAAATTTTGCGTGCTAAACTCGACATGGAACTCATGCACGAGGGAGTTCCCTCGCAGGATCCATGCGCTTGAGTTCAATGTGTCAGAAAAGAGTTCCTAACTAAAGGCAAAGCAAAGGTAAACTCAGTTACACTGGACACTCCACTGGGAAGCTGACACGCACTGGTTCGTGCTGCCAATCACACCTGAGGAACAATTACAGCTGGAGTCGACCACGAGTCGTTGAGAACTATGGCACCATCGATGAAGGATTCAACGACCCCATACCCTCCCATTTCTGGGCAAGGTAGGTGCCCTCACGGTAGGTGTGCATACTAAGCAAATTACCAACTGAACGCACCGGGTGCCACAAAGACAGCTCGGCTGACTCATCGCTCAATCTCGACTCCTCTGATACGCCAGTCAAACACACAAGTGCTGCTACCGTGGGTAGGTTCTGTAGAAAATAGTTTGTTTTTCTTCGTTCAGCTTCTATTAAATTTGCTCGTTTTGAGGTGAAACTGAAAAAATAATTTTGTTTATGCTAAGAAAATGCAATGGAGCATTTGAGATGCCTTATTGAAGTAGACTACTTGATTTGCAGTCGCCCTTGAAAAACAGAAATAAATAAATAGCTGGTCAGAGACGGCAGTAACATTATTACAAAAGTTACTCCCCATAATAACAGAAGTAGTTAGTTATGGCCCTAGTGTCGTTCAGCATGTGAATTTAACATTGTCGTACATACACCAAACTGTTCGCTTCATCCTCCTCAGGGGATCAATAATTTATCCACAATAATAAGATAGTAGTAGCTACAAGTAGCATAGGCTAAGAAAGTTTGAGCTTCCCTAAATAAGTAGGAAGCTCCTGTAAGACAGGAAAAGGAAGGGACATAGTATGTCGATAGAAACGGGGAACCCATGCACAAAGGTGTTTCCACACAGGATCAGCGCGCATGGGAACAGCAAGGCGGACAAAAAGAGGAAGTACGCAAGTGTTCTTTCGCCAGCTTGCGAAAAAAAAAATAATAACTTTAATTGGCCAAGTTTACTCCACTGTAATTTTTACGAATCCCTTATCACGATCTCATGAGTTAGGATCACGGGCTTGGACTGCGTCCAGCTAATGCCAGGACTTTTACTGGAGCTGAGGCCTTTTATTCACCGGATGTCCTTCCTGCCGTGAACCAGTGACACTCGTAGGATTTAAACCCGGGACCTACTGATCCAGAATCGGAAACTTTACCATTGCACCACTGCAGTCACCGCCTTCATGTTATTAATGGCAAGATATTATTCCCCTATTTCCGATTTAACAGCAGCAGCAGCAGGCCTTGCGTGCAGCACAGTTGCGTTAAAGGGCCCGGGAACGAGCCCCAAGCCTGATGAGGGTTCATAGTGACATCGATGCGCTGAGTCAGCCTATTGCTTGGTTTGCAAAGATTAGGACAGGGACGCGGGTCATTGAACCTTCCGCCAAGTACGCCATAGTTCTTAGCGACTCATGGTCGGCTGCAGATGTACTAGGAAGCAAAGAGTTTTTAACAAGCGGACTCAAAGAGACTAAAATAAAACTTGGCCGAGACCGCATGTCGGCGAGTGACGTCACATCGACGAGTCAAGTATTTGAGAGTCGGACCTCAGGCCTTCGTAGGTTGGGTTCTTAATCCTAACAAAAAAATATAAGCAGTGTTATATTCTTCACGCGACAGAAACCATAAGAACAGTTATTGCTCAAACTTTCTGTACTTGACGCCTACTATTTACCGTGTTTTGTGTACGGTTGGAACTCAAGATGCTGACCAGTCAGGAGCGGGAGATTAAATGAATTGTTATTGTATTGTGGGTTTTCCCGCCGTATTAGATACAAAGACTATATAACAGCGATCCAATTTTGTATGATATAGTTTTGAAGTTTAGTCAAACTCAAATGAGTTCTATTAGAACAATCTTGGCCAGGTGCACCATGTCTGGCAGGAAATAAGGCGCGAGCATCTCCAACACCACACGGCTCGGCCGAACGAAATCGCTCAGCCGTGCGGCGCAGAGGAGACGAAAAACGAAAAGAAGAAGAAAGCGAACACTCATGCGGGGGGTCCCTTCTGTGGCCCCCCACACGGGAGCTGATACGAGTCCCATGGGATGGGTCGCTTACCACCATTCGGCAACCAACCTCGCGGAACAGAAGGGGAAATATAGAGAACCTACCTAACTCTACAAAAAGAATAAAGTCTAAAAAATATGGTGATATGTTTAAATAATTTCTGTGAAGAGCAATGGGAACTTAATATGAAGTGTAAATAAGACTTCACTTCAAAGAATTGGAGTCAAATCAGGACGCCATAGTGGCCCGGATCTCACCTCTGATGGTGCAAAAATTTCCACCAGCCTCTACTGCAATTTCTAGCGATTGGTAAATACGTTTATTGTTCAATTAGTATACGTTCTCTTCATTTCTTTATTTATTCATTCATTAAAGTGCTTAAGGGGTGAAATAAGCTATTGTCAACTATTTTTCTGTTGAAAATAATTAGAATACTCCTAGGCTGCTCAGCCGTACCAATTCATCGATGTGACGTCATTGATGACGTCACTTACCGATGCTCGTGTGTCGTGAGTCCTACCGTTACGCTCTCTGCTTCCTGAGCAGCATTTACTTCTCTGAAGCATTGGCCTATATTTGCAGCACGAATCAGTGCTTTTGGATTTTCTAGAGTAGGTTGGAGTGAGATTTAGCTTTACCTCTAATAACGAGCCAAGATATAAATTTCAGCAGAAGGCGGCACCACAACTCTGAAAAATCATTGAATTCATGCGAGTTCTATTAGTATAAAAGTGGTGCGTGCGCTACTACTGGCCGAAAAATGTGCAAAGCATTTCGGAAAAACGAAAACTAAACTAGGAGAAAACACTAGAAAGAAACGGCCGTGCGTTGAGTGCCTTCTGTGGACCCACACGGGAGCAGACAGGAGTCCCAAGTGACGAGGGCGCGAATAAGTTTTCAAGCCTAGCTAGACAAACCTAAAGGTGTACTAAGAAGGAATGTGAAGGGACGTCGAGTCTGTCAATAGGAACGTGGGTGTTCCCGCACAGGACCAACGCCCCTGAAAGAGAAGGTAAGAGAAGGAAGGGAAGAACAGCATGAACGTCATCACTTCCTTTATTCCAACGTTAGTCTGACCTGGATGGTCCTCCAAGATCGATGATCCTCGGTGCAGTCCCAGCCTCAATTGCAGGTCCTCGAGCGTGGGGACGACAGGCGCACCTGCAAATAATTCAAAGGTTAATAATATATCGCAAAAAAATCTCTGCAATGTGCAACTAGCATGGTAGGTAATAGACGAGTAGGCCTATTTCTAGAGAGGTTCCGAGCCTCACCACAAAGCCTCCGTAACTACAGGCCTAGGATTTCTGCCTCACACTACAACCCAACCGGAAATTGATGGGCATTTATCCGATGTTATCGGATACCTTTCACTATTTTCCAGGGGCAGCCGAGAAATGTCTATAAAAATCCCCCAGCCCCATATTGCGTCGGTGTCACACCATTTACAGTCTGCGCTGGATTATAGGTCTGAGGCACGTCTTGTCCAGTTGGACTTCAGCGCTGCGCTTGACAGGGTTAACCACAGTGGTCTGTCGTACAAGCTGGAGTCCTTTGGTGTGGGTGGTAGGGTTCTGTCAATCATTCGCGATCTTGATTCTGAGCGAACGCAGAGTGTGTCTGTTGACAGCGTCTTGAGTGCCTCAGTCGCGGTGGTATTTGGTGTCCCTCAGGGCAGTGTGCTTGGCCCGCTGTTGTTCGTTCTCTATACTAGTGACACGTTTTCTTCGCTTGAAAACACGGTGATCAACTATGCCGACGATTCAACTTTGATATCTGTTATACCTGCTCCTCGCATGCGTGATGCTGTCGCTCAGTGTCTAAATAGGGATTTGTCGCGCATTAGTGCATGGTGCGAAGGCTGGAGTATGAAGCTGAATGCCAGTAAAGGCGGCTACACACGATCAAGTAAACTTGACAAGTATGCTTGATCAAGTGTTTCATCAAGTATTGTGATATTTCCCTTCGCCTCCACACGGTCAGGTACGCTTGACAAGTCTTCAGTTTAAATCACAATGTCGAGTACAGACGACAACGACGCTCTTGCCTTGGCAGCTTTCTGTATTGTGGCCAATCGAAAGACAACTGAAAAGAACCGGCTGGAGGGGTGCAAAGATTGGATGAAGAAAAGGAAAACATTTCTCGTGTTAACCTATTGGCGGAGTTGAAGATTTATCAACGTGATTGGCACAACTACTTTCGAATGAACGAAGCGACATACTTACATCTGCTGTCACTGGTTACACCTCTAATTGCGAAGACCAATATAAACATGAGAGAAGAAATTTCTCCCCACGAAAGATTGACTGCAACGCTGCGATTTCTTGCTACTGGAAGAAGTTATGAAGATCAAAAATACTCTACCATTGCCTCCTACTACTACCAAGCCAGAGCCTAGATTTCTATAGCGTGAAACTTTACCAAACCGTTTAGCAGTCATGTAGCTCGATGTTATTCATATTAACGTTGTAACAGCGTTGTAACACTGCCGAAAACAGCGAGCTTTTTCACGTGAGCACAACTAGCCAAACTTGACACCCTCAAGTTTGATCAAGTCTTTGGTACACACAGTGCAGTTGACTTGAACAAGTCAAGACTTGACGACTTGATTCAAATTCAATCATGCCTCAAGCGACTTGTCAAGTCTAATACTTGATCAAGTCTCACCATACAGACGGTCAAGTTCACTTGAACAAGTCACTTGATCAAGCATACTTGTCAAGTTTACTTGATCGTGTGTAGCCACCTTAAGACCAAGTCGATGATTGTCAGTCGGTCTCGGACACTGTTACCGCAGCATCCCCAACTGGAGATTGATGACACTTTGCTTCAGGAGTCTAGCTCATTGGAGATTCTAGGTGTTGTCTTTGATGGGAAGCTTACCTATGAACCGCATATTAGAAGGTTGGTGTCATGTGCTGCCACTAAGATTGGGCTCCTGCGTAAGGTGGATTCTGTGTTTGGTGACAGTCAGGTTGTCCGCAGAGGTTTTTATACTTTATTGCTGCCTGTGTTCGAGTATTGCTCCCGGTCTGCTTCAGCTGCTGATACTCACGTCTGTTGGACCGACTTGTGAGTTCAGCCAGCAGGCTGTGCGCTGATAATGATCTGGTGAACCTGTCCCACAGGAGAAGAGTAGCTGAGCAATGTATGTTTTATAAGGTGTACAATAATGAGAGGCATTGGTTGTATTCTTCTCTCCCTGCCCTCAAGGTTTTTGGGAGAGATTCGTGCTGCGTGCGGAGCGCACTCTTTCACTTTGGAGGCTGTCATATGTCGAACTAATCAGTTTTGCCGGTGCTTCGTGCCCTGCTCGGCTAAAGTTTGGAATTTGTTGCCTGCATCGGCTTTTGGTCGTGTTGGCCTGCAGGCTTTCAAGTCGGCTGTTAATGGTTTTTTGCTGGATGTTCTTTAGCAGCGTTTTGGTCTTCCCGGTGTTACAAATTTTTCATTTGGGTTGTATTACCTGTCCGTGGGAGCTCAAGCGTGAAGTTATAATAATAATACTCCCATCTCCACACCCATGCAAATTCCCAGAGGCGTGTCGAAAGAAGAATTTATCAGACACCTTTTGTAATCAGCGCGTTGGGTAACCCCGGGTTACCCTCGGGGGTAACTCCGTCTCCAAAATCCGTGTCGCACTGAGCCATTTTCTGTCAATGAGACACGCCAGTGTTACTCGGTGTTACGCAAACTAGTTACCTTGCGAAATAGGTGGGTTGAAAGCGGGGGGAACACCACGAAGTTGCCAAGTCTCGCCACATATGCATCGAATAAATTTGCCTATAATTACGTTTGTGACCTGTGAAGAAGTATTTTTTTTATACTACTTTGTTGCTAGCTTATATCCGTCACGAACATAACCAAATAGTCATTTATTTAGCTGAGTGATTAGATATTTCGATTGCGCTTGTTGGTTTATTTACGTTTTGAGCTCTCGCGAAGTCTGTCCATTTAGTTTATGGAGAAAAGCCTTCGATTGGTGTCATAGGTACATCAATTTCTTATGGAAGAAAAACTGCAGTGACCTATTACAAAATTTTTAGGTCCTATTTCATCACTATTAGCATTAATCTACAGTATAATATGACATATGTAATCTGTGTGTTTATCCATTTTCTGTCGCGCTTTAATAAATTAGATAAGGCAAAAAATTCAGGTGCCGAAGACGGTATGCAGGATACGGAGGTCGCACTTGGGCGCTCCAGCTGAGCGACCTCCTGAGCTCGCCTGCATGACCGTGTTCGGACATGGTCGAAAGATGCTACCGGAAATGACACTTGGCTGCGTCATTTATAATCCAATTTTTCAGGCACAATGCTGAATTTACATTTGAGAAGCCTACTTAGGAATAAAAAGCACAGGAGACAACGGGGTTTCTTCTGAAGTAGGTGCTAATTTTCTGCCGTTATTTATAATCACAGCTCGAGCACTGCCCAGTGAAACTGCAAAACTTTCCAATAACACGCCTACCAACAGACACTGGCGAACCTGTTCCCTTCTGCTGGGATTCAGCAGGCAATAAGCCATATTGCAGAAGAGGGCTAAATTTGGAATACGGTACTTATCTCAATTTTTGCTTTCGCTAAGCAAAAATTGGACCTGTATAAGCTAGCCTACCGTATCCACAATACCCAATCTGAGCTACGGTATTACTTTGAGCGGTGCTGATCGGGCTGCAATCAACAATGTATTTTCTCCATTTCAGAGAAAAAAATTAGTTGCGATACTGAGCGGCTGTGAAGCCGTAAACGCTTTTCTCAGGATACTTAGGTTAGTAGTTGACATAACGAATGATCAATAAAGGTTATCTTCGCCTTCATTTTATGACAGCGCGGGCCCTCTATAGTTATGAATAAACGTCTGTGTTTAAATTAGGCCAGCGTTTGTTTTTATTTTGCTTCAGTCCTGCGCTTTGAGATCTGTCTCATTCACCTCTATAATAGAGTAACACCGAGTAACTGTGACGATCTGATTACAACAGGCCTTAGGGTCACCCGATGTAATGCGATGTTACCCGCTCCGAGATACTCTAAATTGAGGTAAATGCGACGACGCTCATTCAGAGTCGCAAAACCGAAACGTCAACAAATCGATCCCGATAACAAGCGCCATCGAAAAATCTAAGCTATCGGCTAGTTATGTTAGAAGTGAAAAAATGTTTTAGAACAAAGTGTATCGGATATTTCACTTTTCTGGTGCAGAGGAAAATTCCTGAAACCTGAATTTTAGAATTTAGTCGACTTTTTTATTTATTTAAGAGAAAATTTTCGATTAGCTCGTGATGAATATAAACAAGAAAATTAATAACATTAGTAATACATATTCAAGGAAAACTAATTCAAAAGACAAAATTATAGACTTCTTCAATGCATACGAGGCGCGACTCTTATCTGATCGATCAATGTGACTCGCTATTTGGAAGCCGAGGAACATTTGAGGTAACGCTTTGTTACCCTGCGTAACACCGAGAGCTGACTGCAACACGACTCTAGTCAGTGCAATAAAATGGCAACCTCATGGAGGCTTCAGAGGCTCGCAATGGCGCATGTCAGCGATGCTTAACCCTATACCGCCAAGTGCTAACTTTTCTCTCGATTTCCAATAAAGTTATTGCTACAAGGCCCCTGATTTTGATGCATAGGCTTAGGAACAATATTTCTAAGGAGAGTCTCATCCAACAAAAAAACTTCAAATTCGCAAGGGAAGTAACTTTCAAGGAGAGCAACAGCTTAGCGATAGGCAACGTGCAGCATTTTTGTATTTAGTAGTTTGGGCCACCGTCTCCACGGCAATGGCGATCTCAGAGAGGGAGAAGGGACATATAGTATGACGATAGAAACGGGGAACCCATGCACGAAGATGTTCCCACACAGGATCAACGCACATGGGAACACTAAGTCAGGAGAGAAGAGGAAGATCAGAGTAAGGCATGAGCAAGTAGGAGTATGAAAATGGAAGGAAGCAAAGTGGGCACGAAAGACAGATGTCCCGAAAGCCGAGCCAATGGCTAATGTTAAATCTATACAAGCCCCTGGGGTCGCAACGTGCAGCATGTAAATGGTTCGCATGACGGTTTCGCTCAACACTCTAACATAGTGTGGTGTATCTACAATACTTTATTTCGTACTCTTCCTGCGTGACACGCAAATTCAAGAGATAAAGGGTTAATTTCTTAGGCTGTGCCGTTTCGCTGCAACTTTTCAGCCTCCCGCTGTATTCGTACAGGAGGAGGAAGGTAGCTCTGCCAGAGTTAGTTGAAAGACTGCTACTTACGAGAGCACAAAATGCGCAACGTTTCAAGCACTTTAAGCAAAAGCCCCCCCTGCCATAATTAACGGCGTCACCTTCAGGCCACGTCGGTAAGACACTCTGAATCAAGACTTTTATTCAGACATAAAGCAGATTAGATTATCGAATAGTTTAAACCTACGTTTCCACAACGAAGGTGACTTTACAGAGGAAGAAATAAGGGACATGTAAAGTGGTGGCAATAATTATAGCACATTTTCAAATTTTGTAATAAGTTTAAAAATACTGCATCAATATAGTTGAAATTTCAACTGAATAACGTTACTTTAACTAGTTACCGATCCTTATAATCATTATTGTATTCTTTGTCTTTTCAAAATTTTACCACAAAAATAATAGTTGGTTGGTGCAAATCGGGTGGAAATAAAGATAGCACATATGGAAAAAATTATATTTTAGAAAACAATGACAGCAAAAAACATAATTCTTAATATTTACAAGCGTAGCCTTTTGATTGCAGCACTTTTACACATCGGTTATTCATAGAATTAAGTAAATTAGCGAGCATTTCTTCAGGGATAGCCTCCCAGCATTCATTTATGGTGTGCCACAAGCTTTCTTTATCCTGAAATTGTCTCCCATTGGCGTAAACATGCCGTGCGAGTATCCCCCAAAGATATTCAATTGGGTTTAGATCGGGTGACTCAGCAGGCCAAGCTAAAGTGGCGATATTATGGGCATTAAGCCAATTTGTGGTCAACCTCGCTGTGTGAATGGCAGCATTATCTTGCTGGAACACCGCTTCTTGCTGATGTTTATCAGTTTGAA
>LQNS02277096.1:14117446-14128833 GCA_001587735.2 Parhyale hawaiensis | reverse complement strand
GGCAAAGTTAGGTTAGGCAAAGTTAGGTTAGGCAAAGTTAGGTTAGGCAAAGTTAGGTTAGGCAAAGTTAGGTTAGGCAAAGTTAGGTTAGGCAAAGTTAGGTTTGGTTTCTTTTAGGTCGCTAGCAAGCCTGTGATGACATCGGCTATTTTCTTCCATAGAAAAACATGGGAACTTCAAAGTCTAAAATCTCAAAAACTAGCTAAGCATTTGCGACGGAAATGTTATACCTACACATTGGCTTAAATTCACATAATTAATGTACTGAAAGCAACAAAAACCCCCAAAAAACATGTGGAAGTTAAATTTACCATGTTAGGTAAGGTTATGTTACGTAACGTCACCCTGTACTAGAATTTACATTTTGTCCGCATTTGTCCGTTTTTGCTCTTTTAGGCCATACTGTCGGAAAACCCGAACTAATTTTGGGTACGTTTGACTATATTCGTTCATAACTTTGGGTAGGTTAGAGGAGGGCAGGTCTGGTTTTTTTTCTAAAAACCCCCTTAAATTTCGGCTATGTAATTTTTTGTAACTCGCGGATAGGTTAAGTAACTTTAGGTTAGGCGAGATTTGGTTAGCCTAGCTTTCATTGGGGTCACCGCTTATTTTTCCCCTTAGGAAAACAATGGGAATTTCGAAGTCCAATATCTCGAAAAGTATGCATTTGTGGCAAACGCGTTATTCGTGAAAAAGTCTTAAAATAGGCCCTTCTATATACATATTACTTCAAAATATCGAAAATGCTGGATGGTCTTAAAAGCGAATTTTACCATCGTTTTACCCATAACTAAGCCTAAACAACTTGAAATGTCAAAATTTCATTTTGGACTTAAAGTAAAATTTCACCAAGAATGTCAGAGTTGTAACAAGTCCTACCATCAGACCACCACTGCACCTGCGTTTGAGCCACTTGACCCTGCCTTGCATATGAACAGAAAGGGACGTTCTCGTGAAAACGGCACAGCTGCAAATGTTCATCCACCATGCTCTTAGAAAAGGGATAAATATGACAAACACACAGTGCAGTAGTAAATAACAGAAAGCAATGCATTCTACGTTCACTATAATATCGATAAATACTTACAGTACTTGGAGTGATGCGGCGTCTAATTCCAGCTCCATAGGCAAGATTTTGACGTTCCCATAGGACCGGAACCACGCACCCATCGGTGGGCATTTCAACTGTACGGGCGTTGTTGCTTCTTGAAATGCCCTCTACCCTCGCTGGACATGGGTGCTCCGCGAGATAAGTTTTATGGAGCGGATATCATTTGTACGGTGGGGGAAGTAGTAGAGGAGGGAGAGCGCACACGCGTAAGTGCGGCGTAACCGAGTGGCTGATCTCCGCACAGCGAGGTCGGCTCGGCTCAGTGTTGCTAAATATTTTTCGTAAAAAGGTGCCAGATTTGGTATAAAAAGGTATTAAAAAGTGCTAAAATTTTCTAGAAGATGCTAAAAAAAAGAGCTTCACTTTTAATTAGTATTTTCCTACATACATACCACTAAATGAAAGCATGCTGATGCTCCTGAAGTGAATTAAAGATTGTAATCTTCATATGCGCTTTGTTTACCTCTGTTTACTCCTACCATATGAGTGGCATGATCAGTACCAGAAACGATTAGGTTTGTCAAAAACAACTTGCAGCTTGCAAGCTCACATATCAGTGAGTCGACAATGCCTGATGCATCACAAGTAGACAATACAATCAGATTTAAAAAGCTATATAAATAAACTTATGCTTGACTGAATTAAATTACAGCAATACTCAACATTTTTTCTACACAAATGTCATTGCTGTCATTTACAAGCAAACTATATTTTCCACCTCCAACATCAGTAACTAACTTCTCTTTAAAATGTGGTTATAGGACATTGTTTATCACAGCAATGCATTCATTCACTCCTGTGCATTCTTATCTCTGATGCAACTTGGCTATCTTTCACATCTTTAAAAAGATCTACCGGTGCTAGATGTTCTCATGTGTTGACACGAGTCATCATATATAAAAGCGTAAGCCTTCCTATAATATTTGTAGTACCATTAGATTTTTCTCTTGTGAAATTAGTGATCGGAACACGTTTAAAAGGAACGGATGTCACATGTTTTTCTTCAGAATATTTTGTTAAGTGAGGAAACTTTTTTAACGATTTCACAACTAGAAAATGAACAAAACGCCCTTGAACTATCAAAAAGTACCTCAAGTAACTTCTTCTCATATTGCTTCATTTGCACCCACCGTTTTCCAAACTTTTTTGAGTAGCTACAATTTTTCTTCACATATTCATTCATGGTGATGGGTGGTTATCTATTATTTTGAAAGAAAATCCTAATATTTAATTTCAGCTATATCAATTATAAGAAATTGGAAGGTAACTTCAACGCATGGACACACAGCACTATTGTAAAGCATTTCGCAACTACGAGCAACGAAATTCAATATGACGCAACTGCATCACTGACTGGCGGTGGCGGGGCCGCGACAGCAGCCTTGCAGCGCGTCCTCTGTTGATGAAAAAAAATTGTATATAGTATTAGCATAACTAAATTACGATATACATATCAGTAAAAAATAATGCTAAAAAGTGCCAGATATTATTTCTTGGAGCTAGGTGCCAGATAGTCTAAACTAGGAGTTAAACGTGCAAAAAGGTACCAGATTTGGCTCCAAAAGAGCTAAAATGGCAACACTGGCTCGGCTGCGCGCCTCCGCAGACAAAAGGTCCTTCTCGAAAGTACACACTAGACACGCATAAGATGAGCTGTAGCGTCACTGTTAGCTAACGGGTTAATCAGAAACATTACGTTTTCTGTTCTACAAATAACTATACTCAGGAAATTGTCCTGTATTATTTATTAAGCTTCCGTACTGCATAGAGGTAGTCAGGCCTTAGAGTTAAGGATGGTGAAGTCAACAATGTTTACTTTATCATCATTGTTACGTGATTAGCTTTACCACGACATCCGCCATATTTATATCAGCGCTCAATGTCATGGGTTATCGAACATAGTTGTATCAGTGAATTATCGAACAGAAAACGCAGTGGCAAGTTTTATTTCTAGACAGCGGAGCATCCCAAGGATGCATAGTTTTCAGCATGTCTGTAGGTGTATTCTTCGCTCAATTTTAGTGCTGGCAAAGCTTAGAGTTGTCCCCAAAAGCTACTGTTGTTCCAAATATCTCATCGGCGTCTCTCCAAGCTGATGGCCAGCTGCCCTTAATGCTACCGCGACGACGATGGTGGGAGGGTGTGTCTCTATCGTACCCTTAGCTAGGACTTGCTGGGTCACGGACTTGTAGTTCCAACGTGTTAACAACTTTGATTCAGGCTGTATTTTAATCAATAATCTAACCCGACCCCGGTTTAGATTGACCTCTCCTATAAGGCAATTACAGTCAAACTTCAACTCTCGAACGACTTGTAACGCGAACGATTTGGAACTCGACCAGATTTCCAGAATGAAGTACGGTCGAAAGCTGAAGTTTCACTCTACAAGGCTACTGTCATAGAGACTACTCAGAATTGTAAAACAACCACTCTCGCTAACACACGACGTAGAATCAACCGTATGATTTGTAGCTCAACGTACTAAGCACACTGATTTGTGGACTCCAGATGACGTTGTTAGAACCTTGTGCCGTGCGTTCCCTGACTACGTTGTGATACTACGTACTTGTTACGTCCCTAGCACGTTATTATTCGACGTGCTAAGAACGTGCCCAGTACGTTGCGATACGACGTGCTAACAACGTTATCAGGAGCTGAATTGACAAAATCAGGTAGCTATGAATGTTGTCATAACGTTGTCAATACGTTGTCTCACTGCGTGCGGGGCACAACGTTTGAACGACGTTATCTAGAGTACACGGATAGACGTGCTTAGCACGTTGAGCCACGAAAACACGACGTTCTTCTTCTTATTATTATTATTAAAATTTCACGCTTGAGCTCCCACGGACAGGTAATACAACCCAAATGAAGCATTTTCAACACCGGGAAGCCCAAAGCGCTGCTAAAGGAAATCCAGCAAAAAACCAGTAACAGCCGGCTTAAAAGCCCACAGGCCAACACGACCAAAAGCCGATACAGGCAACAAATTACAAACTTTAGCCGACCAGGGTACGAATCACCGACAGAACTGATTAGTTCGACATATAATAGCCTCCAAAGTGAAAGAGTGCGCTCCGCGCGCAGCACGAGTCTCTCTCCCAAAACCTTTAGGGCAGGGAGGGAAGAATACAACCAATGCCTCTCATTATTGTACACCTTATAAAACATACATAGCTCAGCTACTCTTCTCCTGTGTGACATGTTCACCAGATCATTATCAGCGCACAAGTCGGTCCAACAGACGTAAGTGAGTGTCAGCAGCTGAAGCCCAGACCGGTGAGCAATACTCTAACACAGGCAGCAAAAAAGCATAAAAACATCTGCGGACAACCTGACTGTCACCAAAGACAGAATTCACCTTACGCAGGAGCCCAATCTTAGTGGAAGCACGTAACACCAACCTTCTAATATGCGGCTCAAAAGTAAGCTTCCCATCAAAGACAACACCTAGAATCTCCAATGAGCTAAACTCCTGAAGCAAAGTGTCATCAATCTCCAGTTGGAGATGCTGCGGTAAAAGTGTCCGAGACCGACTGACAATCAGGGACTTGTTCTTACTGGCATTTAGCTTCATACTCCAGGCCGAGCACCATGCACTAATGCGCGACAAATCCCTATTCAGAGACTGAGCGACAGCAACACGCAGGCGAGGAGCAGGTATAACAGCTATCAAAGTCGAATCGTCGGCATAGTTCATCAACGTGTTTTCAAGCGAAGAAAACATGTCACTAGTATAGAGAACGAACAACAGCGGGCCAAGCACACTGCCCTGAAGGACACCAGACACCACCGCGACTGAGGCACACAAGACGCTGTCAACAGACACAATCTGCGTTCGCTCAGAAACAAAATCGCGAATGATTGACAGAACCCTACCACCCACACCAAAGGACTCCAGCTTGTACTGTAGACCACTGTGGTTAACCCTGTCAAACGCAGCGCTGAAGTCCAACTGGACAAGGCGTGCCTCAGACCTACAATCCAGTGCAGACTGTAAACGGTGTGACACCGACAACAGAGCGGCACAACAACCCAAGCGAGTTCTGTACGCAAACTGACCAGCAGGCAGCAACCCCGTTACCGCAGCGAAACGACCAAGCATACCAGCAATCAACATCTCGAACACCTTTGACAAAATGGGCGTCAGTGTGATGGGTCGATAGTTGGAAAATAGGGCGACACCGGACCCTTGGGAATAGGAGTTATGTTCCCAGTTCGCCAACAACGAGGAAAATTTCCTAACCGTATCAGGCGCCGGAAGATCACTGCAAGCTTGGGGGCAAGAACATCAGCCAACTGCTTATAAAACAAAGGAAACATGCCTACCGGATCCACACCTCCATACGGATCTAGGAATTCTAGCAGCACCTTGATTGTAGCAGATCTGAACGCCAAAGAGGTCAAGCGTGGTTCAGGGTGGCATCCATGAGGCAAAGCAATAACATCTCTGCTCTGCTTCCCGTCGAAGTGAGCCGACAGAAGCTCCGCCCTTGCCAAGGGATTAGTAATGATGCCCCCACCATGGCCCACAAGGTGCGGCAACGAAGGTACAGCACCGAACACTGAACCCTTTAGCTCACTCCACCAACGATGTGGATGGTCAGTACTCAGCAGAGACACCCTGGAACGCTGCCTCAGACGATGCTGAGCCTCCTCATACACACGCTTAGCCTCGGCCCTACGATCAACATAAGTCTGCCACAACGTGCGGTCACTCGAACGCCGCCATGCCTGGTAAGTCGCCTGTTTAGTTTCAAACGCTAACCGACACTGGTCGCCAAACTACGGCTTATCCCGAGACCTCACAAAAATAGTCCTCTTAGAGACAAACCTCTCCAAAATAGACCCAGTCAAGTCATTAAGCTCAGAGACAGGATGCTCACTGTGAATAATCTGGCGCCATGGTAACGTTCTTACTGCCTGAGTAATAGCCACCCAGTTAGCCCTGCTCTTAACGAATACCACTCTCCTGGTGTCCACCTCAGGAACAGCCTGATTAAGGTCCAAGGACATAACAAAATGTGAGTGGTCTGAAGAGCCAATAGGGGAGCCAACTGACACCGTCATTAAGTCCGAGACATCAGTCATAACGAGGTCGAGACAGTTACCATCAATATGCGTGGACCCGGGAACTAGCTGCACACAACTTGACAAGGTGCAAAAGTCCAACGCAGCCACGCCATGACAATCAGTCGGTGATGCAGATCCCAACCAGTCCCTGTGGTGTGCATTAACATCACCCACAAAAACAAACGCTGACTTGTGATCCATGCTCTGGATCGATGCCATCGCCGTCAACAAACAGTCATAAAGAGCATCATCAGTTGCAGGGCTCCGATACAAGGAGCCACACCCTCACACCGATGATCTCATGACAGGCGCATTCGTGCACTGACTGCCGGTAAGCACAGAATCCGCGCCGGACATAGACGGCCATTCCACGGAATCCAGGCCCCGATCCCCACAGCCTGCGAAAATCGGACTGAAAACCCGCCAAGGCAAGCTCAGCGTCGTGCCTTCTGCCAGCCACCAATGTCTCGGCACAGCACACAACATCCACACCACGGGACACAAAGTCGAGCTCGGCGAGATTCGCATGCAGTCCTCTCATATTAACAATAGAGGGGACGACACCCCCGAGCCCGACCCAGTCCCGGGTTTCTTTCAACGTCCACACAGATTAGTAAAAGAAAGAAAAGAAAAATAAAAGAACATAAATATACAGAAATGTGTGTACAGATAATTACAGAAATATACAAAGAAGTAAGAAAGAATCCCATAAACAAAGATGAACTCATGCATAATAAAGCAAAAAAAAAGAATTGACAGTAACGATAGCTACGAAAGAGGCCAGCTATCTACGCGCCCCTGACCCTGCCGTCACCAGTACAGGCTATGGACTGGTGCGCTGGCTTCGACCGAGTGATTTGAGTTTCAGGTTCTTGATATGTAATAGATTACCTGTAAGACTGCCAGGAACGCGCTATTACACCATAAAATGGAGTTGTAAATGGCTCAATGTAATTGGTCTGCTTCCAAGATTTGCAAAGCAATTCAAAGTGGCGATGTCAAAGATCCTATATACAGCTCCGTACTAATAAAGTCGATCGGGCTTGGCTTTGATTGACTTTAACAACCCAAGCGAACGCATCCAGGCAAGTATCCTGAATTCACTGGCCAAGAATGAAAATAGCTAAGATCTAAGTACAGTAGCGGCCATAATGGTTCGGACACCTAAACGCTCATTAGAAAATTTTTAAATACTCCAATATTATTGAAGGCACTGAAGTGTAATTTTACACAAGTTGAGCCACATGTCATAGCTAAATTGTGTTAAAATTTCATTTGTTAAGAATAAATAAAACAAAAGTTACAAGCGAATGAATTGTAATAGTAAGATTTTAGTTTGGATAAAAAAGTTCGGACAACCATCAAAAATAATAATTAAACACATGAAATGAGGCTACAAATACAAAGTATGTTATAAACTTAACTTTTTAGCATTTAGTACTTTGTGTCGTACCCTTTACTGTCGCTAACAGCTTGACATCGTCTACGACAAGAGCTGACCAAATTGCAACATTCTTCCGGTGTTATTTTTTCCATTCGTCCTCCAAAATGGCCCATAGCTCATGTACATTTTGTGGCTTTCTCTTCTTCCATCTTTCTCCTAATAATTTCCAAACATTTTCATGCTGGCCAGTCCATAACAATTTCTCCTTCTTGCTCTAAAAATGACTTACCCAATCTTGCCGTGTGGCAGGGAGCGTTATCTTGCATAAAAATTGGTTTATGAGTTGAAGAGGCTTTGAAGATCGGCATTACATGTTTTTGTAATAGTTCCTTGTATATCTGTGCGTTTACTTTTCCTTGCACACGAAGTAAGAAACCCGTGCCGCGTGCTGAGATCATACCGATGGCCAAAACGCTTCTGCCGCCAAACTTTACACTTGACGCAATTTTTGGACAATCTTTCACCAGTTGAACGACGAACAAATCTTTTTCCATCAGAGCAAATAAATTGAACTTAAATTCGCCGCTAAAATGAACCTTAGACCAGTCTTCTTGAGTCCAAAGAACGTGTATGCTGCATAATTCATCTGAGCATTTCTATTCTTCTAGCTAATTAAAGGCTTGACAGCTGGAGTTCTCGGATGCAAGTCTGCTTCTTTTAGGCGGCGTGAAACTGTCTTCCTAGTTCACCTTGATTCCATGCGCATCACGAGCTTCACGAGAAATCTCTGCTGCAGTTTTAAACCCATTCTTCTTTGACAATCTAAGCAATACACTATCCTCTCTTCTTGAGGTTTTTGCGTGGTCTACCACTTGAAACACCAGCGGTAGTTGAACCATTCTGGTCATATTTATTCCGTATATCACTAAGCACACTTTTAGGTCGATTCACTTTGTCTGCTATTGCCCTTATTGAAAGTTTGTCACCGTGACGCAATTTCAGGATTAACTCACGAATTGAAGAAGGTGTAGAGACTCCCCGGGGCATGTTGATAGAGCGGATGTTGCATCGATAATGACTGCAAGTGTGTTTAACCCAATTTACATAACTCTTTCTCTAGCAACATTGGTTTTCTCTAAAATAAAATAGAAAAAATGAAGTGTCCGAACTTTTTTGTCCATACTAAGTTCTTACTATTTTAATTCATTTGCTTGTAACTTTTGTTTTATTTATCCTTAACAGATGAAATTTTAACGCAATTTAGCTAAGACATATTACTCAACTTGTGTAAAATTACACTTCAATGCTTTCAATAATATTAAAGTATTTAAAGATTTTTTGATGAGTTTTTAAGTGTCTGAACGATTATGGCTGCTACTGTATATTCAACGAACTGCACTTTTATCTGGGCTCCGTGTTCGTGTTAGCAGTAAGATAGGGAACTACCATACTGGTAGAAATATTTTAGCGCTGTGTAATTTTGGAAATAGCTATCGTAGTGCACGTGATGTTCAGATCGTAAACGTCATGTTATAACTTTTAATAGGTCAATGTTTCTTATCAGTAAAATGATACGGCTTCAGCTTGGGAGAAGTTCCAGGGCTACGTCTGTTGTAGTCTGTCACATCTTCCTTGAACAGAATGTCATTGACGGCGGGAATCCAGTCATAAACCTCATAGCGTACTTCCTCTGTTTACCGTCAACCAGTAACGTACGCAAATCTGATCGAATTCGAAAGATCAGATTTTTTCATCAACCTGGCCGACAAGTTGGTTTCATTTTTTCGTTTTTAGGGCATCGAAATTATACTCGATCATCTGAAGAACTGGGACTAGGTAACCACAGTAACATTTTTGTTAAAATTTCGATTGATGACATTAGGCTTTATTATCCCCGCTAAGGAGGTTAGGTTTTCGTCGTGTTTGTCTGTCTCTTTGTATGTATGTTTGTCTGTCTGTCTGTCACCAAGATAACTCAAAAAGTTATGAACTGATTTGGATGAGATTTACAGGGATTGTTAGGTATGTTAGGAGGAACAGATGATTAACTTTTGTTGAACATATGTCCATCCGTTTGTTTGTTTGTTTGTTTGTTTGTTTGTTTGTTTGTCTGCCTCATTTTTCTCAATGCCATAACTCAAAAAGTTATGAATGGATTTTGATGAAATTAACATGAATTGTTAGGTAAGTAACAAAGAATAAATAACCAAATTTTGGTAATGATTTGTTTGTTCGTTCGTTCGTTCGTTTGTCACTGTTTTTAATTTTATGCTTGTTAGCACAATAACTCAAAAAATAATGAATGGATCTTTATGCTATTTATAAGGGTTGTTAAAAGACATAAATGATTAAATTTTGGTCCAGATCGGTTTGTTCGTTTGTAGGTTTGACTCATGTTTGTCATAACATTTGTTAGCAATATAATTCAAAAAACTTATGAACGGATCTTCAAGAAAATTGCACAAGCTGTTATTACTATCAAAAGGCACAAATGATTAGATTTTGGAGTTTATACAATGAAAATTATGGTTTCAGGGCCAATTTGAATTTTTTGCTACCGTTGCCTCACTTGGCGGAGGTATGTGCTCTCAGAGTGCTCTAGTTTAAACTGTGATTCGATTTTTATTATTTATGAACATGATATTCGCCCCAGCAGATGTAAGAAAGTACAACAGACGTAACTATTCTTTCATTCAGCGGAAAAAAACTTGACCTTTTACTAATATTAGCTGAAGTGTGATAGCTAACCTGAGCATGACATTCACTATGATAGCTAGTGCCACATTCATAGTAGAAAGCAAAAATGCACGTACAAGTAAAGATGAAACCACGTGGCGATAGTTCAGAAACTTGACCTGATTGAGGGAAACGAATGTGACATCTGAAATCAGCGTAGCGGTAATAACTTAAATCAGTTAAACTTATTTAGTTTTTGACTTGTGAATAATGGATTTTGTCAGAAGCTCGAGTTGTTTATTGTATGCTAAGCACAAAAAAAAAAACTGGTGAGATAGAGAAAAATGTTGTCACTTCCTATTTAGCGCTTCAGAATTTTGCCCTACAGCACTTGAAAAAACTTGAACATTGCTCTGATTGTTGACTAGTGCTATAGATCAATCTGACCAAAGAATCGGCGTTTGCAAAAATGTGCCGATGCCCCAAAACTACCAATTCTCACAGATGCCGATATCTTCTAAAAGTCCGATGCTTCCTGTTGCCGATTAATCGGCACACCCCTAAGCAAAACCAGTGTACAGCAGTTTAATAGAATTCTTTCCGGACGGAGATAAGAAGTCAATGCAGATGTGATAGTACTCGCATGTGCTTCCAACACTAAGGAACTGATGGCATACTCAAGACCATCGTTTTAGCTTACAATTTTTTCCGAACGAGTTCTTTCTTGAAAGCTTCTTGACCGATTTTGATGATTTTGGTGCCCTCTCCCAAATTGTAATTTTAAGCTCGACCTGCGCTCACTATCAATTTATCCTTACGCTCCCATACAGCCCTGTTAGGGTTGCGCCAATTTTCTATAATTGGGGCAATAAAAAATTTGATTTTAAACACTATTTCTCATTCCCCAGTAGCAATCGCCACTAGTTTTTCCGAAAATTCCTCCATAACACTCAGATTTTAGACCAAAAAATGTAACTTTTTCACCTACGTGCATGACCCATCAGTTCAACCCTAGGCACATCTGCATCTCTGTCAGGGTTAAGATGGTGCTTGGCACTCGGGAGGGGTAAGATTTAGTGTTTCAAATTAATATTTTTATTGGTCCAATAATAAGTTGGCACATGGAACAGGCCTGTATCATCT
>LQNS02277096.1:14104102-14117350 GCA_001587735.2 Parhyale hawaiensis | reverse complement strand
ACTCTGTATGCAATGCTGCATTTCCACATCGATCGTTAAGACATGTGTGAAGATGCAAATAGCATAATAATGTAATCTGCCAATGTCAGCGTTGAATATGGGTTTTGGGATAGTGGCAGTTATATTAAATAACTAATCCTGAATATAAATCCACTGCCCAACAATATCACTGATATTTTCCTTTTTGTGACCTCATCCTCATTACTGTCTACAAATCTTGATTTTTTTTTATGTCTCTATAAAATGCTGGTAATATCCCTTGCCATTTGCCCAAATTTCAGCAGTCATCCGAACTCAGGGAGGGCAGTTGCTCCCCCTGTCCTCCTGGCTCGTACGCCTATGCGTATGTACCATGGGATTCCGGCTCTGCAGGCTCTGATCCGGAGGTTTAGCAGCCACGGAGCCTCCGACCGACCGTCTTAAGGGTGAATTTTTGAACCACGAAAAGCAGCTCTTTAGTTGATAAAATAAGTTTGCTATTAACAGGGCCGGGACCAGATTAATAAGGAGGCATTGGGGGCAATTGCCCTCACCCCCCTACCAAAACCTTCTCCGCCCCCCCCCTTCTCCCTCAGCACCAATCAAAAATAATGAGTAAACAAAGAAGAAACAATGAAAAAATCAACTCCAGACGAAGATATGAATAAGTATCAGAGTCTCTGACATGCCCAAAAAAATCAACATGCGTAATATAGGCATTTGTGAGATAGAACTGTGCGAAAAAAAAAATATTTTCGATGGATTTCAACCTACGCTTGATAGCGGGTAGCAGCGCACAAATGTAGTATGTAATATGTTGCTATGCAGTCAAAGCTATCCCTGGACGGCTTCAGGGGCCCAAACTAGATTTGCTCCTGCCCCTTGGTTTACACCCAACCCTGATCGCAGTTCTGCAGTGAAACTAGCTAATTCAGTTACTTCAGTAATTCAAAGCATCGAAAGACTTCACGACCGCAAAGCCTTAAACAAATATTGGCCCTTCCGTCGCCAACGTAACAGCTAAAGGCTGGTGCACACGCTAGTCAAATGAACGAGCTTCCTCTGCTAATCATCCGAGCGTTTTTCTGAGCCCTCGTAACTACGTACAACTTTGAGTTTACCAAAAATGGTGTTAAAATGTTTGCCGTTTGTTCAGTTTGCTCGGTAAGTGCCGTTGGTTGACTTTCGGACGTCCTTTAAAATTTAAAGGGAATTATTACTGAAAATTCGTTGCAAGTGTGTGCTATTTAAATGGACACATCAACGCTTTCTGACGCGTAGATGACGAAACCCGTTCTTCTAACAAGCGTGAGTACCAGTCTTACGGAACTGTGTTGCAACTCTTCCCTGTCCGTGGCCGAGATGCCGCTACAGAAGCAGCAGGGCACCCGCCTGCTGGAGCTTCCATTTCAAATATAAGAAGAGATGAGCGCCGCCAATTGCACTTCGGCAGAGCAGTACAGTCAGTTTTGTCACGTCAAGAGAACGTGAAGAAAAATTAAATACCTACCAACTGTCATTTTATGAAGGACCCGCGCCCGAGTCGTATCCAAGATACGGTCAAGCTTGGTGCCCACACACGACTTTCGTCACACTACCAGTGCTTCCGTGGGCATGACTTCAGCTTCGCCTTATTCAACTCTTCGAAAAAGTTTCGAAAGTTTCAGCCACGGCCGCAATTTTTACACTTCAGCAGGCGCCAACAATGAAGTTTTAACTGTCTATATTGTGTCGAACGCCAGACCCAGGGAGCAGAATGAGAAGGTAAAAATGAAGTCAACTTTAACTGCACCCTCCACGGGGAAATTCACACGCACTAGTTCGTGCTGCAGATATCTGCCAACTCGCCCCAGAGGAGTAAGTACAGCTGCAGCCGATCACGGGTCGCTAAGAACAAAGGCGCAATAGTGGATGGTTTAATGACTCGCCCCCGCTCCCCCTACCTTAAAGTAAGGGCCCCACGGTAGCTGTGCACACCGAACAAATTTACTGACTCAGCGTACCGGGCGCCACGGAGATCGTTCACCACCAGGCTCGGGGCTCAGTACAACCTTCAGTCAATTGGGCAGCACACAATGTCTGCTGCAAAGTGGGCACCAAAGAGACATGACCTGAAGGTCAATCCCCGTCTTACTTTCCAGGGATGTTCTTTCCTCCAGACATATTGCTCCTTGTTAAGTTAATTTTGGAAACTATACTAGGCTCATTTATACTTGACCCAGATTTTTTACTATTGAGCCAGGTCACACGCTAGTCTTTTGCCGTGTATTCATTCTTCAAAACGCCCGAATGTCTCGTCGGATCGTTCAAACACAACCATTTGTTCACTGAAGAATTTGTTAAATTGTTAGCTGGCTGTAAGCGAGTTACTAAAATGTTAGCCGGCGGTGAGTTGCTAAAATGTTAGCTGACGGTAAGTGAGTTAATAAAATGTTAGCAGGCGGTAGGTGAGTTACTAAAATGTTAGCCGGCGGTAAGTGAATTGCTGAAATGTTAGCAGGCGGTAAGTTACTAAAATGTTAGCAGGCGGTAGGTAAGATACTAAGATGTTAGCAGGCGGTAGGTAAGATACTAAGATGTTAGCAGGTGGTAGGTGAGTTACTAAAATGTTAGCTGGCGGTAAGTGAATTACTAAAATGTTAGCCGGCGGTGAGTAACTAAAATGCTAGCAGGCGGTAAGTGAGTTACTAAAATGTTAGCCGGCGGTAAGTGAATTGTTGAAATGTTAGCAGGCGGTGAGTAACTAAAATGTTAGTAGGCGGTAAGTGAGTTACTAAAATGTTAGTCGGCGGTAAGTGAATTGTTGAAATGTAAGCAGGCGGTAAGTGAGTTACTAAAATGTTAGCCAGCGGTAAGTGAATTGCTGAAATGTTAGCAGCGGTAAGTGAGTTACTAAAATGTTAGCCGGCGGTAAGTATATTGCTGAAATGTTAGCAGGTGGTGAGTTACAAAAATGTTAGCAGGCGGTAGGTAAGATACTAAGATGTTAGCAGGTGGTAGGTGAGTTACTAAAATGTTAGCCGGCGGTGAGTTACTAAAATGTTAGCCGGCAAGTCAGTTTGCTCAGCAAGTGTTGCTAGCTCTTCAAATTTGGAGTGAACTGCAACTGAAAGTTGTTCGCTTGCGTGTTCTTTAAGCGGACACGGCAACGTTGTGGACCGTAGTCAAGTATGAACGTGGAATAAAAAAATGCAGTGTGAGCTGGCCTTCCCAGGAACATAATTTCCAAATACTAGAGCTGCTTACAAGAAACTTGAATCGTGCCTACGAACAAGCGAAAAATTATGCTCCATAGTCCTATGAAAAAAGATGCTGACTAAAATTTTCAAAAAAGCTGAAAATTTAATTTTGACTAATGCTGTAGAACGGGGATTGCCAAAGGGAGGCGCGAGATGACCATTTAAAAGGGTGCGAAATCTTTAATAAAATAAAAATAAACTCTGATTCATGAAATGGTTCACAATTTTGGTGTCAATTTAATTTTCTATCGTCAGATGAATCATTACCATTAGAGGGTGCGAGAGCAGGTTGAAAGATTTCCACGGGTGCAACGTTCAAAAGAGGTTGGGTACCACAGGCAGAAGGAATCCAATACCGAGAATATCATAGTTCTGAAGGTGGAAGTGATACAAGGTACAAAATTCTTGCGTTTATTCGACGTAACAGTCACGGGAAGAACGTTCTTATATTTACCTTTATAGCTGCCCCAAGCGCATATTATACCCTGCATCTATATTCCTCACACCAATTGTTATAATTTCACGTAGCATTGTTACACTTACATGGCACATGCTTAGGTTGTGCAACCCATACATACTCCCCTCCCTCCTACACACTGTACAAAGTGTTATCTTATAATCAACAACTGCTGCCGTTCACTGATGGAAAATACCCGTGTTAGCGCGAGCGTGCGCGACTAAATTGGAAAGCTGATACTATAAGTGCAGCAACACCTTATTGAACAAGACCTATTAGCCCTCCAATTACACATTCCGTGCTGTCCCAACACGTTAAGACGTTCATTTCCCGCCGGCGAACAACAATCAGTGCTGCTCCAGGGTCAACACTTTCTCCTAAGTAACCGTGTTGCTTCTAAATGTTTATAACCCCAGCACTATACCAACCGATCACACCGAACTGTACCAGGCAGTAGAAAGTGGCAAAGGGCATGTTAGTTAGTTATAGTAAGAAAGTTTAAGCCTCCGTTTCCGAGAGGAACGATATCACAGAGGAAAGAGCAAGGGACATATAGTATGTCGATAGAAACGGGGAACCCATGCACGAAGGTGTTCCCACACATGATCAACTCACATGAAAACAGCAAGTCGGGAAAGAAGAGGAAGAACAGAATAAAGCATGAGCCAGTAGGAGTATGAAATCGGAAAGGAAGCAAAGTGGGCACGAAAAACAGGCGTGCTGTCAAGCACTTGTCGAGATCTGCAAACATTCAGGCCTGACATTTTCTGAAAAGGATTCTAAATCGATAAGTATTTAGATGTCATAAATTATTTCGTCAAAGTCGAATTAAGCTAAGCCCACACGACTGCACTGGTCCAGAATCCAAACAGAGGCGTTGGCTTCGCAAGTTTGAATCGCGTTGCAGGCGTTCGCAGCAACCCAATTACGCCCGAGACGGCTGAAAATCCTACCTGACCGAACAAGATTATTTTGCTACATATTTTAACGGTGATTACGATGCTAGCCCTCTGACTTGAAACGAAGTTTCGGAATCAACGCATCTGACTCGGGTCCAGACAAGCCAAGCACCAAGACCTTTAGTTCTCCGGCCTTTTCAGGTTGAATAAATATAAAAAGACGGCATCAAAGAAGTCCCCCCTAGCGAAATCTTTACGTCTCTCAACACGCAATAGTCAGGACCAGGAGGCTCATCACACAAGCGAACGCTCCCTTGCTCAGGTTGTGTTGATTGGCTACAAGTGTTCCTTTTTTATCGTACAGCTACGGGACGCAGAGCGCTCCCGGCCAGGGAGCTGAAAAACGATTCCACAAGAAAGCATCGATGAGAAGCCCTGGTCCCTTCCAACAATACAGTTCCTACTGTAGGCAATTATTATTATCATCATGATTACAGATTAAAGTCCATGCCCTCTTGACAAGCAAAGATTTCCAGTTTTAAGAGAGAAAAAGGATAGAGAAACCGTGTATCCCATGAATGAGGGTGTTCCCGCCTTATTCAACACCACCTGCCCACACATCTAAGCACACGACTCACGGTGTACCTGGAGCCAAACCTTGGGCCACAACATTACTAAACAATCTTGCTACCATGCCGGGGAGATGTGATTTACTAACACCATGTCGGACTCAACGCTTTAAGAATTTAGTAGCAAAGTTTCAAATATAGCAAAAAGTAGACGATATAGGGAGACGACATCGTTTTCAAACATACCAATCACCTGATGGATTGCCGAAAATGTAGAACACTTACACTGAATATACAATAGGCTCAGCTCTAACCCAACAAGGCTGGATTTAGATTAGGAAATGCCATGGGCTATTCCACTTTCGAGGCACCTCCCAACCCACACCCTCACGAGGAGATAAGGAGGAATTAGGGTAAAGAAATCTAAATAAATAGAGGATGATGAGTGTTTACAATTTCACATTTCATAGTTACTTCCATACAGTGAGAAGTATGACAATTTGGCTGGAGTAGATCATTACTATATCCAGTATAACAAAGGCCTATTGCCATACACTGTATAACAAAGGGCCGATGACTATTACTATACATGGTATAACAAAGGCCATTCACCATATCCAGCGTAACAGGTGTCAATTACATTATTGTGTTAAAAAAAAAACCTATGACGTTTTACTGTCAGATGGGTCAGGCTTGCCATACGCCATGGTGAGGAAGGCTGCTATAGCTAAAGTCTTGGATCTTAGCCCACAAGGCCTGTAGGTAGAACCATTGGTCAGAACAGCGCCACTCTCTACAACCTGGTTCACAATCATCAACGTCTACCTCATTTTCATGTTATCAAAGTTATAACTAATTCTCTACGCTGTTAGTTCTGCATCGCAGAACTTCTCTTAGTTTGGAAACTTTGTTGAAATCCTTGATGCTGTGCATTGCGAGAATCATCAGATCCGGCAATTTCACCGAGTAACATCTTAGTAGTTTTTTGGCAACAGTTCATTTTTTTTCTCATTCAAGTAAGCGTAAACAATTGATCCAATTAGTCGCGCGGCGCTAAACACTGCTTTTGACAGAAACAGCGTATTCGATTGTCCCACCGCTCTTGAGAAAGTCGAAGCCCAAGAGCTTCAATGCAGAGCGTTGGATTCACTTTGGGTAGTGTTTAAGGCGCTGTTGTTTACCCATTACGGTTTAAACGAACTAGAATGAACCATGATCCGCATAACTCATTCGTTAGTCTCAAGCGTGGTTAGTTTACTAGAAAGCTTAAAAAGCTATCCAAAACGGCGAATGCAACGCTCACGATTCAAACTTCAGAAAAATTTAAACTAATCTCATTAGTCTTTCTCAATTCAAGTTGACCATTCAAAAAAGTGTCCAGGGTCTCCAATGTGGCACATTCGTCAGTTAATGGGGACTAGTCCAGCAAGAAGACGCGAGATGTAAGCAAACGGAAGTCGATGGAAGTGAGAGGACGTCGTACCCCCAGTCTATCGTCCAAACCTGAGGAAATTCTTATTATTTCTCGCCCTGACGACGCGTTCATAGTCTTCGCCAGCGTCCAGCAGACCATCCAGCTCCCCCTCCTCTCCGCTCTCTTCGCTGCTCCTCTTCCCGAACCGGATGAAGTTCCAGTCGGCCGGCTCCCGGCCATACCGGACGAAATTTAACGGAAGTTTTCTCTTCTGGATGCCTTGAATATCGAACATCCCTTCGTCGGTCTGCAGATTTCCTTCTTCTGAAGAGGAGTCACCATAATGGAATCCAGCCATGTCGTCCGTCTCAGGCAGCCAATCCAGGGAGGTGGCGCCCAAGCCTGCCTGATCAGGGGTATTTATAATAGCCATTAGGTTAGGCAAAGCGCGCTTCCCGCGGCTGTGCGCACCTTCCTCTACGGCAGCTGAATCGCTACTGACATCTGCCAGCGACCGCTTGGATCTGGTTGATGTAGCGGAAGCAGCAGCTTCCCCGGCACCTGATTGGTCGGTCTGGCGGGGGGTCGACACTTGGTGACTCATCATTGGCTCGCTGGCTAGCAGAGCACTTCTTGGGTCGCCACCTCGGCCGAATCTGCACAGATAAAAGGCAGATATTGTACGATTGGAACACATAGTGTGAGAAACGGACGGGCGCACCAAGTACATTACTCAATGGACAAGCCAATGGTTCTGAATTTCTGCATTCAAGGGAGCATACTACGCTTCATGAATTCGCGGTGCTCCTGCACCGATCTAAAATATGGAGACAAGCAGGTTTGCGTTGAAATTTCATGTCACTGTCCTAATGGAAACTTTTGTTCTTTGTGTTAAGCCTTTAGCGCATTGTGATAGGAGTGTAGTGACATCACTAGGGCTGTGACAACAGACAGAGAAGTCGACAATAACTCCAAAACAACAAATTGTATTAAGTATGGGATCCAACAGTGAACTAGTTCTATAGGTTGTGTTACCGTCATAGCTCTACGTTTGAGCTTTTTGTCGTTGTTTTGGAGTTATCACCGACTTCTCTGTCTATACGAACATATTGTCACAGCCCTAGACATCACCGTCCGAGCAGTAACTTTCATGTTAACGTTCTACTTTCAGTGTACAGTAGTTATGGGTACAATGATGTCACTGTACCAACTAAAGCTTTCATTTTGAAATCAAATCAAATGCCATTCACCAACAACCCACACCGCAGCACTCACCTGAGGAAGTTCTTATTGCCCAGGCCGCTCCTGCCGAAGCGGATGAAATTCCTGTCGGCGACACCGCGCTTGTCAGCGTACGGCTGGCTCTGCAGTAGCAGCAGCGGCAGCGGATCGTCCATATTGTCGTACGCCCGTGCCCTGCCGTACCTGGGGGCAGAGCTGATTGAATGTACGTAAAGACCAGTGCCCAAATTTATCACTTATAATAGTAAGTTCATTTAAGAAGTTAAAGCACCCCTTTGTACGTGAGACCCCAAGCAGCATGCAACGAGCTCTCTCACTGGCTGGGCACAAAGGGGCGTGTGCATAGCGTATTACAGTTACAAGTGTGGGGTTCATAGACCGCCTTGCTCTCGGAATGTATTGATGTTGTGAGTTACAAGACAGTAAGTCATAGGCTGCCAGTAGGGGTTCTGAAGGAATACTACTGATGCAGTACAAGAAACAGGACGTGATAACATGAAAATGGGACGTGATAGACAACAAAATCGGCCTTCAAATTTAGAATCACAAAGTAAAGCGGATGAAAATACAGTTGAAAAAATTCCCGCGCCAAATTCCGTGTTGACCAGTAAACTACAGTCAGCAGATCATGTAGCATGTAGACAAGAGGCGTGCATTATTATTTTTATTATATTCAGAAGTGTAGGTCTCCGTTCTCACTACAAAGGCGATAGCACAGAGGAAGAAAGAAGAGATATGTAGTGTGACGATAGACAAGTAGAATTAACCCATGCACGAGGGTGTTCCTTACAAGATCAACGCGCACGGGAACAGCATGTCAGGAAAGAACAGGAAGTGTAGATGAAAGAAAGATGAATAGGAGCATGTAGTCGGAAAGCAGCAACGTGGGCACGCAAGTGAGGCGCGTGCAATACATTCTAATCTTTTTCTAAGAACGTTAACTTACGCATATACATATATAAGTATCGTAGAATTATTTTCGAATAGCCGGTGTACTCCTTTCGCCCTTCTTAGATTTTCCTTAACAAAATGTCTCGTTTTGAGCCCATCAACCGGGTTTTTACATGATCTGAAAAACTAAAAAATATACCTACTCTATATATATATATACTGTACACAATTTATGCATATGGAAGACATGCACAAAACTAATTTTCCAATTTTGTGGTAAATATATAGTTTAAATAAAAACTCTAAACAAATAAAATAAAGATCTTTGTAGCTAAATTCGAAGATACAGCGGTTTCAAAGCTATGACTAAGTCCTGATGGTCGCTTTATCTGCAGCATACAGTCACTCGTGCGTTCACGTCAGCCTTGTATTACCATTTCTTTACAAATAGACACAAAACCCAATAGGAAAGTACGAAATTGAAAAAAAAAACAATCCCCATGCTACCTTTTGGCATAGCGGCCACGCTCCTTTGGCTCTACCATTCCAAATGACAACACGGGGCCTGGGAACTTGTGCAGTTGTGCCTACAGTAACACTAAGTTCCCTGTCCTCACCTGAGGAAGTTCTTGTAGGGCCTCTTGTGCAGGACCGCGTGTGATCTGCGAAAATAGTAGTATGTAGTAGTACTAAAAGATGGTTTAAACCTTCCTAAATAAATATTAAGCTTTTCTAAGAAAGAAAAAGGAAGGGACATAAGTATATCGCTAGTCATGGGGAACCCATGCACGAAGGCGTTCCCCCACAGGATCAACGGACATGGGAACAGTAAGTTGGGAAAGAAGAGAACAGACGAAAGTAATATCAGAACGAGTATGAAATAGGAAGAAAGCAAAGTGGGCACGAATGACAGACGTCATGAAGGCCTAGCCTAGAAGTTATGGATAAAACAAAAGTTATGCACCAACAAAAGTTACGAAAACTGAAAAACAACGCTAAAGGAAGTTGTGTATATATTTGTAATCGAATTTTCCCTGCGTGTACAAAGTGCACACAAGGAGTTTCTATAGAGATGAGGGAGCCGGGAGCCTCGTCCGTGAAGCTCAAGAGTCGCCTATGGCTGCAGCCAGGCGCGTATACACCAATCGCATATCAGTACATCGGTTTGTCAGCTGCTCCCCCGTAACACTCGCTGCTCCCCCGTCACTTCTACCAATGAGATTCATGAACGCTTCTCACAGCCACAAAAGATATGGTTGAATCGCAGGCAAATCTGTGCTTGGGCCGCAGGGCTCCCTGAGCCTCCCTCCTTCTCTGTTGAAGCTCCTCGAGGGCACAGTGTCCAGTGGAATGCGTGCCCCTTCTGTGTAAAGCTTGAAGCACCATATACAGGCAGCACCTATTGATGACCAGGCTATCCATATCTTAGGTACGATAGCTAATTTCCACAATCGAGGAGAAAATGAAGAAAGTAAAATGTTACTTCCTACCAGCACAGCATGGTATACAAGAGACATAAGATGCAGCAACTCACTACGCTCACTCACTACACACCGCAGCAAGTACCTGCATGGTAGTGGCCAAAAAACTGAACCCAATTTTTATCGTTAGAATCACAAATCAAGGAGGCAGACACACACGTGTCCTCTACAGTAGGAGGGGGCTTCACAACAAGCGTGAATACTGGAGCAATGTCAGTACAATCTCGTTGCCATCATTTCTGACGGTGAGTTTACAGGTAAGAGTATAAAGATACACGATACGTGTTTTTGTACCGAGTAGATATCCCGTGTCAAGTTTGGTGTCGAAGCGAAAGCTGCTCCGTCAAAGGAAGACAGCAAGCTGAAATAAAAAATTAATTGCATCTACTCTCCTGAGAAAAATCATCATTTCGACTTGGCTGCGTTGATCATCAAATGAATTTGTACGTCTTAAATTGAGAGTAGACGCATGTTTCGATGTAAGGTAAAGTTAAAGTCAACTTGACCGCACCCTCAACTAGGAATGTCACACGCACTGGTTTGTTTTGCGGATATAGGCCCAGTGGCCCCAGAAAAGTAAGTGCGGCTGCAGCCGACCACGGGCCATCAAGAAATATGACACCATTTTGACGGAAATTTCAATGACCCGCCCTCCTTACTCCCCTCATCTCTGAGGAAGGCATGTATTCCCACCTACCACTGCAGAGTGAGCACACCCAGATCAGCAAAGAGCTCACGTGCCTGGGTTGGCTTCGAACCTGCGATACAAGGGGCGTGAGCTCGGAACGTAAGCCTGCTGCTACCTTGGGTATGAAGTTGTCAAAATCAGACTCCATGGCAGCGCTAAGAGTAGCTGTAACAATTTTTATATAGTTTCAATTTAAAAAATTGCTTCATGCAAGAAATTTTGTATAAAGGGATAAGGATCCCACTTTCGCCGTCTTCGGCAATCTAGTCATCGATCTCCATGAAAATGCAACTTAGTTATCAAATCTGCAACCTGGCCTATTTTTCGCCAAACTATTTCGTTCAGAGCGTGATTCGAAACAAAAAAAAAGTAATAAATATGTAAACATAAAAACACATGAAGGTGTTTATTATATTGTGTTTAATTTGATTACGCCAGTTGTGCTAGTATTAAAACTATATGAATGCCTCCACACGCTGGGTAACACTTTATGTCATTATCATTGATCTCAGAGTGAGTGTTTGGCAACGGGTGGGTCGGAGCGGAGCAGCCCGATGCCCTGGCTTTGGCACCTTTCTGAGAACAAATCCCCTGATCCATTTATTGCCAATTCCAAACACACAGAGATACGCAAAGAGAGCGCAACATACCCGTAAGCGTGGGAGTGCGCCGTCACCATGGGTGGCAACACGCAGCATATAGCAACACCGACAAGAGTTGCCACACTCGCCAGCCACCTCAGCTGCCACCCGCCGCCGTGCTGACCCATCTCTGTAACACAGCGACTGTTGTTAGTAATTTAATTACAAGATTTAATAAAGTACATAATTACATGTAGAGATGACTGTACCTATAAATGCCATACGGCGCCAACAACTTGGCGTATAAGTGCTCCAAAACACGAACAATTCGGAATATGACTGCCCCAGGACTGGAACAAATTTAATTTGGAATGCCAGAACTGGAACAACTTGAAACCCAAACCGTCAGGAATTTCGTATCTTAAATCTGGAATATATCGCAACCCAGAAAAATTCGTTATTCCGACGAAAAGTTTGTGTACTTTTGCTACAATTCCCTATTGAAATTCATAGGTATTTATCCGATATTATCGGATACCTTTCAGTATTTTCTCATAGGCAGCCTATATGTAAATGCCTATAAATTTCCGATTGGGAAGTCGAGGCGAGGCTCGAGCTGAGAGCCATAGATTACTGCGTGGTAGATAGATAAAGTGCAGCAATTTATTTATTTATTTATTTATCATATATTTCTCCACGGGTGGGAGGTGTTCTAGCAAAGCTGTCCTTGGAGGTTCCTTTTGAAAGTGACGAGCGGTTGATTCAGTAACTACTTCTCCCCCTGCCAGGTGTATATTTGGTGACCTTGATAGCAATATTGTAAATAGAGTGCTATTTTAACAACGGCAGCAGCGAGTGGGAGGAACTATGTAGGGCGTGACACGCGGCTTATCTCGCTCAAGTTGATGGCGAACTCGTGGTCTTACTTGTCTCATTCTTGGCCTAGTGCGTCACAACTGGCCCGGGAAATAAGACGCAATGTATCTTAGAGACGAATGAAGAAATGAAAATAAGACAGAAGAAAGCAACATACGTGTGAAGGGCCCCTAGGTAGAACTCCGATGGGATAGTCGGGGGTCGCTTATAGCCATCAACGGCTTACCTCGCGGAGCGCAAGGAAGAGAATAGAGAACCTACCTAACCTTACAAACTAACCTTACCAGCCGGAACTGCGGCCAGATGCAACACACATGCGATGCCACAGAGGAAGAAAGAAGGGACATATACTATGACGACATACACGTGGAACCCATGCACGAAGGTGTTTCCACACAGGATCAACGCGCATGGGAACAGCAAGTCGGGAAAGAAAAGGAAGAACAGATGGAAGGAAGATCAGTAGGAGTATGAGACGGGAAGGAAGCAAATTGGGCACGAAAGACAGGTGTCCTAAAGGCCTATCTAATGGCCAAGATAACCTACAGGATCCCCCTGGGGCCGCTGCTCCGCATAATATAGGATGGACGAATCAAAACTAACCTAACCCTATGGCCCATTCTATGCCTCCTGAGAGGTTCGCCGAACAACACACAAAATCTACTGGACAACTTTTCTCAAACATGCTACAGGCGCTAGTACTGTTATGCCGAAACCACACGGTGCACTCGCACGCACAACTTGATGCGACGATGTGCAGCTTTCACGTCAATCCAATCCATATTTAAAGTCGGTAGCATAGATGCGGCAGCACGAACGCCGTGCGAGCTGCAAACCCTCTAATCAAATTGTGTGTGCGATTGTATAGTGTGTGCCCGGCATTACACGAGCAACAATATAATACCTCTGAGTGAGTAGAAGTCAAAATTTGA
>LQNS02277096.1:14046923-14067129 GCA_001587735.2 Parhyale hawaiensis | reverse complement strand
CAATGCAGCGTACAGTTTGTGAGCCAATGCAGCGTACAGTTTGTGAGCCAATGCAGCGTACAGTTTGTGAGCCAATGTAGCGTACAGTTTGGATGCAATAATTCATACAAGTCGTATGTTAGGAGCACTAAAGTTAGCCAGCCTCGGGCGCAAATGTTTGATAGTTTTGGTCATTTTGGCGAGACAGATTGGTTCGAATTCAAAATTATACGTCTCCTCCCTATAAAAACAACTTACATATCATAGCTAGATAAACACTCCGAAAGCTCGTACCTCTGCCAAGTAAGGCAATGTTAACGAAAATTGAGATTGGTCCTGAAACAAGTATTTCCTTTTTATCATCACTAAAATTTGGCCAATTGTGCCTCTTGACGGGAATAACACCTGTGTTTTTTTCCTTTTTTTTTGAAGATCCGTAACTAACTTTTTGAGTCCTGTTCTCACAAACACCCAGACAAATATTATGGATCACCATATAGTCAGATTCGAACATCAGTGCCTTTGAAAATTTGAAACGATACCTGCAAATTTCATTCAAATTCGATCATAACTTTTTGGGTGATTTTATTAACAAATAAAAGCTGTCTAAACTATTCTAATCTAAACAGCAACGGGTGTCGATGTAAATTTTTTGCTTTTCATTATTCACAGCCAGGAATACCGCAGTGTAATGCAGTTGTGAACTGAGCCCTGGAAGGGTCACGGTGCCTGGAGGGTGCGGTGTGCGATTGTAGATGCTCTGGCTAGGGGTCCTGCCCTCGCGATGGTCCGCAGTCTCTACCTTCCTACTGATGCTCTCTTATGTCTACCGTGATCTGTACCTCCTGGTCAAGTCTCATGTCTCCTGATCCATATGTTTCCTACTATTTGTGTCTCCTAGCACTCATGCCTCCTGGTTCTCATGTCTCCTTCTGCTTATGTCTTCCTATGTCTCCTGCCCTCACGTCTCCTAGCACTCATGCCTCTTGGTTCTCATGTCTCCACATTCTCCTGGTCATGTCTCATGATTTCTCTTGGTTGCCGTGTCTTCAACTGCCCGCATCTCCTAGTCTTCCGGTCGTCATGTCTCCCACCGCCCATGTCTCAGGTCCCCAGACCAGCTCCAGTTGTCCCTTTACAGCCCCGGCGCCGCTGGCGAGGTTCAGTGTCGTGGTCTTCCTTATTTTAGCTGCGGCACCTGCAGATTCCTGGCGGCATACGGACCGTACGACCCCTTAACCCTATAAACACTTCATGAATCATCGAGCACTCTTAGGAAGTGCAATTTGCTTGGTACGTCCATTAGGATGTAACATTGTTGGGTCGTCCATTAGGTAGTACCATTGTTTGGGTCGTCCATTAGGAAGAACCATTGTTTCATACGTCTATTAGGAAGTACGCTGGTTTTATGGGATTACCTTCGAGAGCGTTTAAGTTACGTTAAGGCCTTTGCCCAGAACGTCAAGTGGTAGATTTGGCTTCGCCCCTTTGGATTCTGTGGCAATTATTCGAAGCGACCTGCTCACGGTAAGTCAGGTGAAGACCTCATTTTCGGAGCAAGACTGAGTTTGCAGGAGGTTTAAGGACCACCGATGAAAGGTCAAGGCCTGAGACTCGACTGCAGGTGTCGAAGCCAACGTTCCTGTCTGAAGTTCCAGACAAGTCGAGCCTGGAAGGCTTAGTTATGCTGGCAGGCTGTACCCCTTAAGTACAGGAATTTTATTCACCCCAGCCAGCAATAGAACCTCTGTGTGGTACTTCCCTCACTTCGTTAGTTGGTTAGTTTAGTTAGTACAACCGCGACGCTTTCATCTGCATTAGATAAGATAGGTGGCAGTAGATGGACCAACAGGCTCATTCCTAAAGAGACATCGGAACTTACGCCCCGGCCCTCTATGAGCTATTGCTATTATGTTAGTAGGATATAAAAAACTGGGGAAAAAGAAGAAGAAAAAATGAGGAGGGAGAAGAATCGCAGCCCAAAAGACGATCATGAATGCACGCAAGCACGATCAATAGCCGCTGATATAAGGAACTTAAAGATGTCAAACTGTGTAGTTGGGGCGGAAGAGAGAAGAAGACGGATTTAAGTAGTCTCGGAAGCTTTGGCCGTTAACGGTGTGCGACTCCTGGAGGAGCAGTTCTTAGGTGTGGGAGATGTCTCTCCCAATGTATGTCGAGACAATTTTTGAAAGTGTTGACTGATTTCGCACTAACAACGTCGGAAGGGAGTCGATTCCAAATGCTGACTATATAATAGGGAAAGAACTGCTGACTTCAGGTCGTTCTTCGAGCTTTATGCTTGAATTTTTGACTGTTGTTTCGCAAGCGATCATTGGGGTCTCTTTCAAAGAGCCCCGTTGTAGGTACGTCGTTGAAGCCATTCAAATACTTGAATGTTTCTATTAGTTGCCCCCTAAGTCGTCTTTGCTCGAGAGAGATCAGACCAAGCTCTTTTAGGCGACATTCATACGGCTTGTTTCTCCGCTGAGGTATCAATTTCGTTGCTCTGCGTTGGACAAATTAGGGTATCCTTGATACTATATGGAGAGGTTTCCAACTTTCCATAGAAAAAGGAGTTAAGTTCACATTTAAGTTGGTAATGCTCGCGGGTCTTTGGTACAAGATTCACTGCCTGACTTGGAACATATTGTCACACGTCGCATACATGGTACGGGTCCGAGATATCACGGAGCAACATTACTTCTGTTCTGTGGAATTTCCACAAGTTCCAGCTAGTATATTTATTCAGATTGTTGGATGCAGCGCTGTTCAGAAGGGTTTTCAGGAGGCATGGGATGGGACATATGGCTAGGTTAGTTAGGTTCGACCATTGTATGTTATGGGGAGCAGCGACCTCATGAAACCCTACACGATGCCGTAACTTTAGCTTGGCATTTGAAGCATATTTCTTTCGGCGCCTTTTTGCCGTCTTCCTTCTCGTTGCTTCTAATTATCATTTTGTCTGCTGTTTTTCTTCGTCTTTCCTGACCTGCTTTTTCCATGGGCGTCGATCCTGTGAGGGAAACCCTCGTGCATTGGTTTCAGGCGTCTAGCGATATACTAAAGGTCCGTCCATTCCTTTTTTTTTCCTCTGTAAGATCGCTTTTGTAGAGGCAACGGAGGCTTCAATTATTCCATTAATATGGGCAAGAAGTTTATGCATACCTTGTCTTAACGGCATCAAATGTTCAGATGGACCGGCTATGGGAACCATGGTAGAACTGCGTAGTTCAGCCTTGACAGGCACCACCTGAGCAAATATTTTAAGCGGGATGGTAAATGGACAGGACAATATTAAATGACTTTCTTATAGCATTTAATTTGCTTCTTATTATTATTATTATTCCAGTTTCGTCAGTGAGCTCCACGGACTGAAGGAGTATGGATTTCTTTCTATTTTCACTCGCTCTGCTTCCTTTTGTCATACTGTTGCTACTGATGGTGTATATTGGGCACTGTTCCTTTTCTTTAACGATTTGCTCTTCCCTTTGGGTAATATTCTTTGCTTAGTACTCCGTTTATCTTTATATTGTACTTGTCCCTCCTGTTTGTGTTTTATCTATCCTATCCTCGGCACCATGAGGGTACAAAAAACAATTTGGAAGTAGCTTGCGTAGAACAAATTTAATTTGGTTGCGACATACGGGGCGGCGACCCCGGGGGGGGTATTTGTGGTAACTTTAGTGATATCCTGCACGCTTAGAGACAGGGGGCGGTAGCGGTCGGGGGGGGGGGCAGTTGTAGCATTGTAGCGACTAGTGTGTTGCTCTCTAGTGCGATGACGTCACGAGTCGTCAACCAATAGCAGCGCTTACATTGATCACGTGATTGTATAATGTGGAGNGGGTATTTGTGGTAACTTTAGTGATATCCTGCACGCTTAGAGACAGGGGGCGGCAGCGGTCGGGGGGGGGGGGCAGTTGTAGCATTGTAGCGACTAGTGTGTTGCTCTCTAGTGCGATGACGTCACGAGTCGTCAACCAATAGCAGCGCTTACATTGATCACGTGATTGTATAATGTGGAGTGTGGCTCCAATCAGGAGTGCGGCAGTTTAGGTACTAAAGTGACACCACGAGCGTAGTGTTTATGAGCTTCTCCTATGGGTTAGTTTAGAGGGTAATCCTGCTCATAGAAACTAGAGTAATGGTGGAAACCTACAGCTCTCAGCGTAGCAAACTGGCATACTCTGAGCTCTCAACTCCGAAGAGACATTGAGCTCGGGCGTAGACTGCGGACACACACAAGCACACACACCGCTTTGTCGCCTATACAACCCCACTTTTGCTTCGGTGTTACCGACTGTAGTTAACCCATTCACGATGGTTAAAATTTTTTCAATGAATTTGAAACTGATGGCATATATTTATTATTTATAAGTGTAGGATACTCGAAAACTATATAGTTTAAAAATTCCTACGTCCATATGCTTGCTTATCGGTTGAGGGATATATTGTCCCATCGGTATTTTACAACGGGATTGCATATCTCACTGGGATTATCTGAAAAGCTGTGGGGCACTTTCGCCCAACGGTAGTGAGAGGGGTAAAGTGCCTTTTTTGGCAATACCGTGGTTGGTACTTAGCCCATGCCCCGCATTGGGGTGAGACTGACCTCATACCCACGGTAGCGGCGGACGTGCTGCACAGTAGTGCTGAGGGACCCGAGATCGATCCCCATGCCAGGTGCGGTCTTTTTTAAGGGAGCTTGGCTAGCTGAATCAGCAAATTTTCTTGATGCGCATAGCTATCGTGGGGCACCTACCTACCCTTTGGGTAGGGTTGCAGATCATTGAATCTTCCGTTTCGGCGCCATAGTTCCTAGCGACTCGTCGTCGGCTGCAGCTACCCTTAATCCTCTGGGGCAAGTTGTCCTATATCTGCCGCACGAACCAGGGGCGTGTGGGTTTGTTAGGGGAGGGTACAGTAAAAGTTGACTTTACCATTACTTTGGGGCTATGTCTAGTACAAGGATTGACTGCTCTGGCGCTTCAAATAGCAGCGTTGGTTTCGTCACTCTGAATCATCTCGCAAGCACTAGCAACAGCCGGCTTACTTTGAGACCGCCGAAATATGCATGTTTGGGATTAGGATTGAGTTTTTCAACGGATATTAGGTAATTGGGCGTTATCGCCGGAAACAGCATTGGACGGGGTGGAACTAGAGTACCTGTCTCTATATCTGAGGACAAGTCAGGCCTGTGGTGTGACTTGATACAGTTGACACCCACAATTAGGGATACTTCCGCTGTTGCCTAGCTCTGCGTGGGTGGGCTAAGTGTGTTTGCACCCTACGTAGCGTGCTTCATATGCAAAGCTATTGCTACGAGACAGTCAAGTTTATTTGGTCCTTAAATATTAAACCATTTAACAGGCCAGTGACGGTCTTTAAGCACTTCCATTATCATGTTCGTATGATCGAGCCTTCAATCGCTCGGTGAAGGGTTAACCATGTCTTCTTCAGGCAGTATATTTTGCTACGATGGTTCTGGATCCTCTTGGAGGGGTCCCTGATGTCTTTTCTCTTGCGGTTCCGTAGCCCCGGAGGGGGGGGGGGGAGATGCAGACAGTTTTTATTGTGACCTGGAAAATAAAAATTGTTAGAATCTGTTAATAAAAGGGGAATGTATAATTAAATATTTCTTGTGCGACATGGTACCAAGTGATCCACGGACCGGTACTTGTCCTCGACCTGGGGGATGAGGACCACTGGGCCCCTGAAGTCCTACGGCTCTCTCAGCAGAGAGCCTTTGTCACACATGCAGCTGAGCGCAGGTGGGCTGCGGGTGGGCTGGTGGCCCGCCCACGCTGGAGACGGCTCAGCCCACGCTGCTGTGTGGATCGTGTGGGCACAAGTTGAGCTACTTTATGCTGTGGGATTCTGGCCCTAAACTGGCGCCGTGGAGGCTGCTGGGTGAGAGATGGCCCAACTGGCCCCACAGCCCGTCTTGACTGATCCTATAATTCTCAAATGTCCTGCAAGGCTCGTATCTACCGGCCCCCAAGACCTCACTCGCCCGTTTCTACAGGCCCCAAGGCCCTACGAGCCCGTCTCCACAAGCTTCAAAGCCCCACGGGCTCGCCGCCCAGGCCCCACTAACAGGACATCTTGCAAACGACGCAGCAAATGAGGCGAGAGGAGCCGAGTCATTCGGCTCCTGTCCTCACTAGGGACGTGCGGAGGCGGCCTGACGACCATGATCGACTCCTCTTGGTACTTTTTGTTGGCCAGAGCTGGTGGATTGCGCAGTTCCGCAAGGTCCGCGTCCGCTGCTCAAGGAGTGTAAACACATGACGAGACGCTCCAAATATTTTCCGTAATGTCTCCATCGGCCCTTCCCCTCAGAGGCCATAGCATGGGCCATAGGGTTATATTAGTTAGGTTCACCCATCCTATGTTATGAGGAGCAGCGTCCCCAGGATTTTTTGCGTACGTTACCTTAGGCATTATCTAGGCCTTCGAGATCTGTCTTTCGTACCCACTTTGCTTCCTTCCTGATTTCGTACTCCTACTGATCTTACCTTCATCTGTTCTTCCTCTTCTTTCCCGAATTGCTGTTCCCATGCGAGTTGGTCCACCTTCGTGCATGGGTTCCACATTTCCATGGGCATACACCGCATACTGCATGTCCCTTCATTTTCCTTTGTTGATTAATAACAACTACAATGCCACGGACCCTAACCAGAAATGGAGACGATCGGGTCGTCGTCGTCGATGATAACGATCGTCTCATTTGTTGAGCTTATTCTCTGTTTCTTTTCTTGTTCAGTCCTCTAAATGTACCGACATAATGACAATAGCTCATAGAGAGGTGATGCGTAAGTCCCGGCCGAACTCTGGGAAGGTCCTGTTGTTCCTTCTACTGTCAGCTATCTGATCTCAAAGGAACTTTCTATCGCTGACACCACTACTGTTGACGATCTATGGTCGACTGCAGCCGTGCACGCCTCTGGGGCCAGTTTTCTAGCTGTTTATCTGCAGCATGAAACCGTGCCTGTGGGTTTCCTAGAAGGTTTGGGCGGTGAGGTAAACTAAAACTGGAACTTTACCCTAAGCATAGTCTCAGCAAAGCAACACACATCCACTGAAATATTCATGCATGTCACCGTCTCCAATACAGCCCCTACTTTCGGTTCACAACAGCCATGTGTTACGAGAGCGTGCGGACTTTCGTACGGCATCAGCAGCCGGCGAGGCGCAACTTGAGCTCGCGCGCATGACGCACTTACTTACTTCTTTTGCATTGCAGATTTTGACAGGCGGCACTGCTGGGTAATGTCGTTATGGCCCAGATATGACGAGGTTCGGTTTGGGATCAGGTATAAAACTGGGGCACTCGAAAATGAAGGCAAAAAAGGATTTGTGCCAAACCAGTTTCTTTTTTTCAGGGTCATAGACGCGATTCCGCTGTCCTACCCTCACAGTATTGTGGGCCGTCCCGGAAGCGAAAACGTTAAGCAAAAGAGCCGCCGATGAAGGGCACCTGAATCCCATTGTAAGCAGTACTCTTGGAAGCATGTTTCATGTACTTTCATCGCTTCAAGCTCGTATAAAACTACCTGCTTATGTACTTTCAATTTGATAGCTAATTTGTATTGTCTGGACTTTGGATTCTACTTGGTACTCATTTGATGCTAGTTCTTGGTAGTCTTTGATGCTAGTACTTGGTAGTCATTTGGTACTTGGTATTCATCTGGTACTTGGTACTCATTTGGTACTTGGTACTAGTTTGATACTCATTTGTTGCTTAGTACGTATTTTACACTTGGTACTCATTTTGTACTTGTTTGGTACTTGCAATTCATTTGGTACTAGGTACTCATTTGGTACTTGGAACTCATTTGGTACTTGGTACACATTTGGTACTTGGAACTCATTTGGTACTTGGTACACATTTGGTACTTGATGCTCACTAGGTACTTACTTCAAGTTTGGTACTTGATACTAGTTTGGTGCTCATTTGGTGCTCATTTGGTGCTTAGTACGTATTTGACACTTGGTACTCATTTTGTACTCGTTTTGTCCTTGGAACTCATTTGGTACCTGGTACTCATTTGGTACTTGGAACTAATTTGATACTTGGAACTCATTTGGTACTTGGTACTCATTTGAAACATGGTTCTCATTTGGTACTTTGTATTTATGTAGTACTTGGTATTCATTTTGTACTTGGTACGCATTTTATACTTGGTACTTGGCACTCATTTGGTACTCGTATGGTACTTGTGGTACTTGGTACTCGTATGGTACTTGGTAGTCATTTTGTACTTGGTAGTCATTTGGTACTTGGTACTTAGTACTCACTTGGTACTTGGTGCTCATTTGGTATTTGGTACTCATTTTCTTTTGCGATATGAACTTTTGCCTATCTTATTATCAAAGATGAGGAAAGGAGCATGAAATGTACAAATAGGTACTCGTGAGTGTTAGTGTGCCCAGGACAGGAATAATGGGATGAGGGGGGCAGAAAATGGCAGTCACAGATAACTGTGGCAAATATAGTTTTTTTGCAATTTGCATGAGCCTTTTCATATTTTTAGCTTGTTAGCTTCATTGCAATGCATTGAACTAGCACTGTGAAAGTATTGTCGTACGAAACTTTCCCATGGGGGGAATATATGACTGTTTTTATTCGTATGAAGCCAAAAATAAAAAATTAATAGGCATTTGTCCGATGTTATCTTATGCTGATCACTATTCACTAGTAGCCAGGCGATAAATGTCTATAAACTTCCGATTGGGCCGTTCACTGAGAAGAGTAGCGTTCGATTGGGTGCCAAAATAAAGCCTTCGAGGCTTGACTTATCCCAGAAACAGGTTCCCCAGCCCCCCGATCCGTTGATTCAAGTTTCAGGCGTTGACCCTTCATCGATTACCTGGCAACCTTCCAAGAACTCAAACTTACTCCATAAAATGGAGATTTCAGTCAGCGCAGAATAAGCGGGTTGCTATTAGCTCTTGGGTTGCGATTCAAGCGGGCGAAACCAAAGTTTGCATCTGCAGTTTCGTACAAGTGAAGTGTGCTCGGCTGAAATTGACGTTGACGTTCCAAGCTCACGCGCCTTTGATATCCTACTGTTGGCCGTGGTAAGTGAACGAAAAGATATAATCTTGAACGCCTTTTTGTTGGCGTCGTGTCGAATCCGTTTTGCCTTATATTTTCCTAAGCTGAATTTGTTCGTGGTAGTTGGAACTTTGCGCTTAACATTGGTCAAAATATTTACCTCCGCCAAGGAGGTTATGATTTCGTTTGACTGTTTGTCTGTCTGTTTGTGTGTTATTCTGTTTGTCAGTCTTTCTGTCTGTTATCAACATAACTCAAAAAGTTATGGACAGATTTGAACGAAATTTACAGGGATTATTAGGCTTGTTAGGAGGAACAGATGATTAACTTTTGGTGAAGGTCCGTCCATCCGTTTGTTTGTTTGGCGGCCTCATTTTTTTAAATGACATAAGTCAAAAAGTTATGTACGGCTTTTAATAAAATTTACATGAGTTAGGCATATCACGAAAAGTAAATAACCCAAATTTTTGTGATGATTTTTTAATTTCACGTTTGTTAGCACAATAACTAAAAAAATTGCGAATGTACCTGTATGAAATTATGGGAGACGTTAGTAAAGTTAAGACATGAATGATCAAATTTTGGTGATGATCGGTTAGTTCGTTCGTTCTTGAGTTTGACTAATGTTTGTCATAATGTTTGTTACCAGCATAACTCAAAAACTATGAACGGCTCTTGAAAATATTACTGAAGCTGTTACCACTGTTGAATGGCACATATGATTAGATTTTGGTGTTGCTACAAAGGAAATCATTGTCTTAGAAGAACCAATTTTAATGTTTCGGAACCGTTGCCTTGCTTGGCGGAGGTATGCGCTCTCAGAGTGCTCTCTAGTTATTATTTTGCTCTACGGAAATATGTCGAGAATATTTAACTTCATTGGCTACCTCAGTCGAAGTAAAAATATTTATCTGCTGGTAAAGAGTGAGGGGCTGTTGGACAGCAGTATGTGTTCTAAATGCCCAGGAGCGCCATTACTGGGTGAAGGAGACGACTCCGACTCCTCTTCTTGTGTCGTTACCGTGTCACTCAAATGAAGCTTTGTGACCTCGCAGATGGGGACAGATGGCGCGGGGCTGGTAGCTGGTGGAGCTGCAGTACCAGCTGCAGCTGGTGTATTCCGAAGAGATTACGGACATGGTCCATTGATCCGCTTCTGTAGAAATAATCTATGTATAACTAGAGCACTCTGAGAGCGCATACCTCCGCCAAGTGAGCCAACGGTAGCAAAAATTCAAATTGGCTCTGAATAATTTTCTTTGCATAAACTCCAAAATCTAATCATTTGTGCCTTTTTATATTAATAACGGCTTGTTCAATTTTTTGAAGATCCGTTCATAACTCTTTGAGTTATACTGTTAACAAACGTTGTGACAAATATGAGTCAAATATACAAACGAACTAACCGATCTGTACCAAAATTTGATCATTTATGTCTATTACCATTACTAACAACTCCTATAAATTTCATAAAGATCCATTCATTATTTTTTGAGTTATTGTGCTAACAAGCATAAAATTAAAAACAGTGACAAACGAATTAACGAACAAACGGATCATTACCAAAATTTGGTCATTCACTTTTTGTTATATACCTAACAACTCGTGTTAATTTCATCAAAATCCATTCATAACTCATTGAGTTATGGATGGATAGAGATAGATTTGGTTGGTAATGCGCGTACTTCAGATGGAAGGGCTGAGTCCTATAGCTTCGAAAAAATAAATTAACTTGTCGTGTGTGGAATTTCCACTGGTCCCAGACAATCTAATTATATTAGCCTTATCCGGTGCGACACCTTGGTCCTGTTGCAAAGGTTAGATTAGATAGGCGGCAGGAGACGGACCTACAGTCCCATTCCCAGAGCAGCCGGCACTTACGCCCCGGCCCTCTATGAGCTATTGCCGCTCAGACAAAATCCGTTAGATATCTCAGGAAGACCATAAACAAAAGATGAGAATAAACTCAGCTGAGGAGCTGATCCTACGAGAACAATTAATTGCCGCGGCTACGCGAAGCTCGGAGACGTTAAGTTAGTTGGGGCATAAAAGTATATGGATTTGGGTGGCCTCTGAAGCCTTGACCGGTAAGAGTTTGCGACCCCTGCAGGAGGTGTAGCAGCTTGCAACTGATCCTTAACTGCCTTGGTGATTCTTCGGGAAAGGTCCAGTTAGAGTTATTTACGCCACTCATCTTATGCGCAGGTGACTTTGTATGTGATGGGCCATAGGGCAAGGTTAGTTAGGTTCACTCATTCTATGTTATGGGGGGCAGGGCCCCTAAGGGGGGGACCCTGTAGGTTATATAGGCCTTCGGGACGTCTTTTCTTCGTGTGCACAGACCTTGCTGCTTTCTATTTTCGTACCCGAACTGGGGATGTTTTCTATTTTTCTCTTTTTACCCCCCCCCCGTTCTTGTTGCCGTGCGCGCTTATGCTATGCGGGAACACGCTCGTGCATAGATTCCACGTTTCTCTCAACGTACTCTTTACGTCTTCTTTCTTTTTCTGTGACAATCGCTTCTAAAGGCGCCTGCACACTTTCATGCATGCTGGCATACTTGCATGACAACCACGTGTATGAAGACTCATCATACAGTCATACTAATTGGCAACCAACATCAGTCATTAAAGCGTGTGCGCTTGTGAAGGTCATGTCTCTGAACCAAGACGACTTAATTGCCGTAGGGCAAGCGCTGGCATTGGGGAAACAAGCACAACGGATGTGTGACGAACTATCGTACGTACCAACTTGTATGTAGACGTTAAGCTCCGCCCTCCAAAGTCAAACTTGGTCCGACTTCCGTCATACAGTATGACCAACTTGTATGCCAGCTAAATACATCCATCACACACTCAAACTTCACTTCATACACGTGGTTGTCATGCAGGTATGCCTCCACGTATAAAAGTGTGCAGGCGCCTAATCGGGCTTAAGCTACGACTTCTATGATAATTTAAAAACCGATTATTCTCAGGATGGGCGAAAACTCAAGCGCAATCGTTCTGATGTTAACGCCACGGCTCGATCCACTAAAGCGTGTCCGACTCCTGCGGTGTAGTCCTGGTCACCGTTCCGTCCAGTGGCGCTGTGACGTCACTTTGTCGTGCAGTGATTGTTTCTTTATTATTATTATTATTATTATTAAAACTTCACGCTTGGGCTCCCACGGACAGGTAATACAACCCAAATGAAGCATTTGCAACACCGGGAAGCCCAAAACGCTGCTAAAGGAAATCNAAGAAACTACGAATCAAGAAGCATGAGAGTGCCAACGGAAGCTTCAGATATCTTCAGTGCTACGATTTCAACTTCGGCAATGCAAGAAGTGCATTCAGCCATAAGGTCGCCCTATACTTTGCCGTAGATTCGATGTAAGGAGAAGCTAATACCCGAACAAATCAGACTAAGCCTGCGATGTCTTCATTGTTGGAATTTCAACTGTCCCTGCTTAAGATGCGTTTGCCATCTTCTGCAACCCGGCCTATTTTCTGCCCATCAATTTCAATGGAGCTTGAGAGGACGACCAGAGCCTCCGACCTGGGCTAAATTCCGCCTATCTATTTCGTTAAGAGCGTGACACCGAACATATAAATATATATATTTATAAACACACGACGGTCATTCTTAGTATTAGCTTAGCCTTATCCGGTCCGACACCTTGGTCCTGTTGCAAAGGTTAGATTAGATAGGCGGCAGGAGACGAACCTACAGACCCATTCCCAGAGCAGCCGGCACTTACGCCCCGGCCCTCTATGAGCTATTGCCGCTCTGACGAAATCCGTTAGATATCTCAGGCAGACCCTAAGCAAAAGATGAGAATAAACTCAGCTAAGGAGCTGATCCTGCGAGAACAATTAATCGCCGTTGCTCCGCGGAGCTCGGAGACCTTAAGTTAGTAGGGGCATGAAAGTATATGAATTTAGGTGGCCTCTGAAGCCTTGACCGGTAAGAGTTTGCGACTCCTGCAGGAGGTGTAGCAGCTTGCAACTGATCCTTGACTGCCTTGATGATTCTTCGGGAAAGGTCCAGTTAGAGTTATTTACGCCACTCATCTTATGCGCACGTGACGTTGTGTGTGATGGGCCATAGGGCAAGGTTAGTTAGGTTCACTCATTCTATGTTATGGGGAGCAGTGCCCCTAAGGGGGGGGACCCTGTAGGTTATATAGGCCTTCGGGACGTCTTTTCTTCGTGTGCACAGACCTTGCTGCTTTCTATTTTCGTACCCGAACTGGGGATGTTTTCTATTTTTCCCTTTTTACCCCCCCCGTTCTTGTTGCCGTGCGCGCTTATGCTATGTGGGAACACGCTCGTGCATAGATTCCACGTTTCTCTCAACGTACTCTTTACGTCTTCTTTCTTCCTCTGTGACGATCGCTTCTAAAGGCGCCTGCACACTTTCATACATGCTGGCATACTTTAATGACAACCACGTGTATGAAGACTCATCATACAGTCATACTAATTGGCAACCAACATCAGTCATTAAAGCGTGTGCGCTTGTGAAGGTCATGTCTCTGAACCAAGACGACTTAATTGCCGCAGGGCAAGCGCTGGCATTGGGGAAAATGCACAACGGATGTGTGACGAACTCTCGTACGTGTCAACTTGTATGTAGACGTTTAAGCTCTGCCCTCCAAGGTTAAACTTGGTCCGACTTCCATCATACAGTATGACCCACTTGTATGCCAGCTAAATACATCCATCACACACTCAAACTTCACTGCATACACGTGGTTGTCATGCAGGTATGTCACCACGCATGAAAGTGTGCAGGCGCCTAATTGGGCTTAAGTTACGACTTCTATGATAATTAAAAACCGATTATGCTCAGGATGGGCGAAAACACAAGCGCAATCGTTCTGATGTTAACGCCACGGCCTCGATCCACCAAAGCGTGTCCGACTCCTGCGGTGTGGTCCTGGTCACCGTTCCGTCCAGTGGCGCTGTGACGTCACTTTGTCGTGCAGTGATTGTTTCTTTCATTGATCTTAGATGCCGAGGCCAAACATGCATATGGAGGCACAACTGGAAGCGAGGATGCGCAACGAACTCGTCTTCCCCATACATATTTAAACTCTGTAGCATAGATACGGGAGCAGGAACGACGTGCGAGCGGTAGATCTCCGCATCGCGTTGTTCCTGCGAATGTGTAGTGTGGCCCCGGCACGACGGGCAATGTTGCGGTGTCGGCCGATTCCACGGATGTTTTGGAATGAACTTCCTGCCTTCAGTGTACCTTGCGTATCTGTGATACGTTCAGTGAAGCGCTGGTATCAATAGTACCTTCAGTGTACCTTGCGTATCTGTGATACGTTCAGTGAAGCGCTGGTATCAATAGTACCTTCAGTGTACCGTTACTTTAAGTGCACCGTGGGTACCAGTGAATTCTTTCAGTGTAGCGTGGATATGGAGGATGCGCACCAGAAGATGCCAAACTGCCGCCAGATTTATTGCGGCGGCGGCATCGTTCAAATGCAAAACTTTTGAGGCAAATCCCGCTATAGAGAGAAATCCTCGGGGAATGTCCTTAGAAATGTGGCAGTTGGGGCCACAATGGGACTCATTTGAAACGACACGAGTTACAGCTTTAAGGGGACCCACAGCGTGTGCGGCAGTGCCGGGCCTTACGACGTGTCCGGCAGTGCCGGGCCCCACGACGTGTGCGGCAGTGCCGGGCCCCACGACGTGTGCGGCAGTGCCGGGCCCCACGACGTGTGCGGCAGTGCCGGGCCCAACGACGTGTGCGGCAGTGCCGGGCCCCACGGCGTGTGCGGCAGGTCGGGCCCCACGAGGCCCACAATATGCCGCAGACGCCAATTGGCCGCTGACGGCAGCACATCGACTTGCTGATATGTGTAATGTGGGAGCGGGGGGGGGGGCGGCTCTATGGGGGCTGCTGACCCTCCTTCCCCACCTCTTTTTCCTTCGTTTGGCTCTAGTCAACTGATCAAACAAGTCCAACATGCTAAGTCAACCAATCTAGCGAATCAAGCCAGCCAAACCAACCATTTAAACCAGTGAAATACGTAAAATCAGCAAAAACACATCATGTAACTCAGACACTCAAGCTAGGCAAGTCAGTCACCTGAATATGTCAAGCTGGTCAATTCAGCCAAGTGCAATAAGCCAGGCCAGTCAATCGAGTGCAACAAGCCAGTCAAATCTAGCCAGCTAGTCAAGTGCAAGAGTGCAGTGAAGTGCAACAAGCCAGAGAAGGCAGTAAGCCAGCCCAATAAGTGGACACAACACAGCCAGCTAAGCCAGCAGTCAAGTCACTAAGCCGCCCCGGGCAGTTAGAAACAATTTCCGTCTGTAGGATTACCTGGCACTCCTCCCCCTCGCTCCTCGGCTCGTTCTTCCTTATCTTGCGCGCTCTCTCTCAGCGCAACATTTGATCTTTCTTGACACCAATATTGCCCCTTTGTGTCGGGCGCATCAGCGCAACCGCAAAATGGGGGCGGGAACTTGCTAATCTTCTCCTGCCTAACTAAAAACTTCGTAAATTTATTTCTTTCCGTATCGTAATTCTCGCGAAACCAGTGGCGGTAGAAAATCGCTAGGAATTAGTACTTGACGAAAACCCCCGCAGTCTTCGTCTTTTTTTACTCTTCAGGGGGCTTCTCCAATGAAAATTCAAAAAGCAGTGAGTGAAACAGGCATTGGATGAAACCACAGAAATATTCAGGGATTTCGCGAAATTATTGCTTTCACACATGCACTGTAACATATACAGGGCGTAGTCCAGTGGCATATCGAGCATCACCTTCGACACGTACGAACGCGCTCGTGCAGGCGGGCTCCAATCCAGAGTAATTAATAAGCCAACGTGGTTATGGTGATCCATTCTTTTTTATTAGAAGGGGGGGGGGGGGTTGCTCGGCGCTCCATAGGACGTCAGGTAGCAACGCTCGCATTTCTTCCAATCTTATTCCTTCAGTGCGCTATGCGACAACTAAACAAATCAAATTATTTATACAATATGGTCATTCTGGGAGTTAGTTTGTTGCCAGTCATGGAACCGCTACGTGATAAAGATAGTCAGCTTTGCCTCACCTTCTTCTGTGAAAACCACACGCACTGGTTCGTGCTGCAGGTATAGGCCAACTTGCCCCAGAGTAGTGAACGGTTGCAGTCAACCACCATTAGTGAAAAACCATTGGCGCAATCGACGGAAGGTTCTGATACAACGACCCGTGCTCTCCTACGCTCTCAAATACTGGGAAAATTACCCTTCGGCAGCTGAGCAAATAAATATCTATCAAATGTTGAGTCAGCGCGTCAAACACTGCAAGAGCTCGCTTGCGTGGTTTAACAGTCGAATTTGCAACGTCTAGTTTCGCGAGTTCAGCACCCTAGGCTGCTGCTACCGCGGGTTATTGCCCATCCAAATGAGATTTATCATCGAGAAATAACATTTGATGGTTGTTGGTAGCATGGACACAATGCAGTGTCAGCTTTTCTACTACGACCGAGCAGTCTAGCGTCTCACAGAGTAAGTGAAATGCTGGCTTCGTTCACCGTAGAGTTTCGCAGAGTTCACTAGAAGGTGCTAAATTCATCCCACGACGCATTGGTTATCCCAACACGCATAGGTTTATCTCAGCGCGCATAGGTTTATCCCACGATGCAGGGGTTTTGCTTCACGATTTCAATTGTTTAAGTGCACTTTTCCAATTAATCATGTATATATGTGCGTGAAAAAATAATGGAAGAAAAAAGTTCGGTAGTGGTACCACTCCAGCAGACCCCCTAGCTATTAGTTAGGCCTTCGGCACGCCTGTCTTTCTTCTGCACTTTGCATTCTTCCATTTTCATATTCGTCCAGATGGTGTATTGTGTGGTGGTTCTTCCTCTTCATTCAGTTCTTACTGTTTAGTGCGCTTTAATCTTGTTTTGGGAATTGTGTCGTACATGGGTTTCAAATTTTCATTTTAGTTATTTCTCAGTTTCATCTCCGTGGGAGGCTTAAATTATGTATCCTAAAATAACCAGCTGCCTTGCAGAAGTTTATATTAATAAATGTATCATCAGAAGCGTGCTGTATGGTTGTCAGTGTGCGGTGTAGGGCTAATGCCCATGTTGCATATAGTACGACCGCTGCTGATGCCCGTGCTTGCGACACGTCTCTCCCCCAAGATTTCAACTCATTTGCACGTCGGCGGCCGCTCTATGGCACTTACTTTTGCATCTACGTGAGTGAAGCTTACAGTGCAAGTGCTGTAGGACAGCCGCCCAAGCAATAATGAGTAGAATCTCGGGGAGAAACGTGTCGCAAGCACGGGCATCAGCAACTGTAATACTTAATATGGGCTTCAGCTACTTAGCAACAATCGCATTACAGCTCCTTGCCACCTCGGAAATAGTCCGATCGCCTACAGTCTTGGGACAAATTAATAGACGCGCCCTGATATTTTTAGTACATACTTTATTTCGGACATATCTGGGTACATAACTTATTGCAAGTACTTAAAGGTAACAATATACGATAGGCAGCTTGAGTTTTCTATGCAGATAAAGCCCAAAATATGAAGAGGAGGCACTAAAAATATGAGGCTGCGTCTAACAACGTGTCCAGGAATAGTACCGATCGGACCAACTTCGTGACGTACAAACCCAGGCCTGTACTTTAGCAGGCCTTGGCTCGTGCTGCTCTATGTTAGTACACTGCGTACAGTGCACTAGTTCCATAGGTACAATTGTTTTGTACTATTACTACTGCACTATTGTTACTGGGGTTGAGGAGTCGGAGTTGGTAAGCACTAGGCTACTAGATGCATGGAGTCGGTATCATGTACCCACGAGTCTCGGGAGTCGAAGCGTGACGTTTGTCTTCTGGTTGTGCAACCCTAATTCCTGTACGTGAACACACTATATATTCACATCTTGTTAGTTGGTTTATCTCTACGTCCTGATGCGAAGCATTACTTACTCCGCACCAAGGAGGCCATGATAAGCAAACTTTCAAATCTAAGCATTGAAGGCGTCTGAAGTACCTATTAGTAGTATCATGGATACTGAAGTTGACTTCGTTCTTTCCCCCACCAAAGCTTTACTTACCTTGAGCTCATGATACGTAATTGAGTAGAAGAACAAAAATGGAGAAAGGAAAGATATTCTTCAGAGCAAGACCACAAAACACACCGGAGATTCCGGGACCTTAGTATAAGCAGATTAGATTAGATAGGCGGCAGTAGACGAACCAATAGGCCCATTCCCAAAGAGACACCGTAACATACGCCCAGCACTCTATGAGCTATTGCCATTATGTTAGTAGGATATAGAGGGCAGTAGAAAAGAGAGAAAAAAAAGGGGGGTGAAGAGTCCATGCCCAAGAGACTCTCTTGAATGCACGCAAGCACGATCAAGAACCGCTGACATACGGAGCTTAGAGACATCAAACTGTAGTTGGAGCGGGAGAGAGAAGGAGACGGATTAAGGTGGCCTCGGAAGCCTTGACCGTTAAGAGTTTGCGACTCCTGGAGGAGGAGTTCTTAGTTGCGGAGGATGTCTCTCCCAATATATGTCAAGACGATTTTTAAACGCGTTGACTAACTCCGCACTAAAAACATCGGAAGGGAGTCTATTCAAAATCCTGACTATGAAATACGGAAAGAACTGCTGACTTGAGGTCGTTCTTCAAGCTTTATGCTTCAGTTTTTGACCGTTGTTTCGCAAGCGATCATCGAGGTCCCTTTCAAAGAGCCCCGTTGTAGGTACGTCGTTGAAGCCGTTCAAATACTTGAATGTTTCTATTAGTTAGTACTTAGTAGTAGTACTTTTCCTCTTCATTTCACAGCACATTTACCGTTAAATTCTTTTGCAAGCGCTTCGTCTGTTCTGACTTTCTGTAAAGGAGTAGGTCCTGCAGCGAGCGCGGTATCCACTGCCCCGCTCCACTCCACACAATGGCCAATATCGCGGCCTATTGGGCGCCACGCAGCAGTTGTCTGTAATTGGGGCCTCTTCATCAGGTGCGTGGAGGGTCCTTGTGGTCTGTGTCCGGACTGTCGCGGAGGGGGCATTGATACAGTCCCCTGCGTCACAGTCCCCTGCGGCACAGTCCCGTGCGTCACAGTCCCCTGCGTCTCAGTCCCCTGAACCATTAGTGACTATCACTAGTAACGCTGTACCAAACCTAATCGCCCAAAAAGCAGAACCCAGCGCATAGGCGCCGCACCGCGCGCTGCTGCTGCTGCCCAATCAACATCAGCTGCTGCTGTCGTCGCTCAATTTATTGCTGGATGATTTCTTTCCGTTCGTTACTCACCTTCAGGATGCTACATGACTGTAGGAGCTGCGTAGAGGAATTTACCCGCGGAATTGATGCCTCACCTCCCTAGGATATATTCTGACAGGTTCTGTCCCTGTCGGAATATCTACGGGCCTCGCGACTCTAAAGTCCGGTGCTCACGTAACAATTTTCGTTGCCGCTAGCAGCCTAGAAGCAACTCAACTAATGCCCTTACGTAGCCGCGGCACGGCTTCAGCTTCCGCGATATTTAACTGAATAAAAAGTCCTCGAATATCTCAGTCGCTACTGGAATTTTTAGACCATAGCAAGTGCCAATGGTGAAATTTCAGCTATCGCTCCTAATTATGAGCAGTGAGTCAACGAAGATTTATGCCTTAAGAAGTAGTGCGCGATGTTCATAGACGTCATGCTGAAGTTACGGCCACCATTGGGCTTTGGGTTTAGTTGAGTTGGCTCTAGGCTGTTAGCAGCAACGAAAGTTGTTACCTTGGCACCGGCTTAAAAGGGTTCATCTCAGTGCCTCTCTCAGTTGATGTTTCATATGGCCGCTGTTCCAGCTGATAAGGTTACTTGTAAAGTTAGGTTGGTCTTTGATACTTCCCTGCTGCTCCGCAAGGTGTTCCGCCCAATGACTGTAAGCGACCCATCCCATGGGACTCTTACTTGCTCCCGTGTAGGGGGCCTCGGTAGAGGTCCACCACACGGGTTGTTTTCGCTTGCCTTCGAACCTTTCCTTCTTTTTTTTCTCCTGCGCCTTGTTCCTTTATTATTATTATTATTAAATCACACCAGACTGGCGACGCAGGAACGGAGAAAACTCCATGAGGTTAACAAACCCCCACGCAACCAGCCCAGCGGGTGGAGAAAACAAAAGAATAGAAAAAAAGAAGATCCGAAATCACAGAA
>LQNS02277096.1:13941075-13956300 GCA_001587735.2 Parhyale hawaiensis | reverse complement strand
TGACGGGAAAAAGACGCAAGTTGTGCATCTCCAACCCCCGGGCTCGGCTGAACGCTTTCGCTCAGCTACGCTGCACAGGGGAAGGAAACGAAATACAAGAAGGTAGAAGTCTCGCGGGAATTGGACGGCCACCTCGATCAGCAGCCCACCTTCCGAAACAGAAGGGGAAGTATTGAGAGCCTACCTAACTTTATAAAACTAACCTCGTCAGCAGGAACAGCGGCAAGCTGCAACATCTCCTGCGGGAAAAGCACTCGGGACCCTTGGGTGTGTGAGGCCAAATATATTGTGGCAGGGAAAGGGCCCGCCAGAATAGTTATATCCCTGAGTGTTGTTATTCGTTGAACAGCCCACAGTGATGAAGAACAATAGTAAGAAGTCTGAAGCGGGCTATAAGAAGGGTCACCATCAACTCATGGGCTCTACTCAGCAGATCACAAGAGACTGTCAGTTCAGCCCGTTTACCAAACCATAGCATGATATGGGAATCGCATTTTAGTTTACCGTCCAACAATACACCCAAAGCATGGTTTGACTGATCAAGTTCGAGGACAGTACCGGTAGCTATCTCCCACAGATTATTGGTAACGAAAGGACTATACAGATATGCAGAAGTATCAAAAGAAGAAGGCGCCTATGAATGTAAGAGATATAAGAAGAGGCTTAGACAATGCAGAGGAATGTAAGATGAGACATATACAATGTAGAGGCATATAAAATGAGGTATAGACAATGCAGAGGAATGTAAGTTGAGATATATACAATGCAGAGGCATAGACAATGTAGAGACATGTAAGGAAAGACATAGACAATGTACAGAAATGTACGGAGAGGTATAGACAATGTAAATACTGTAAATGTAAGAAGAGGCATAGACAATGGAAAAAATTAAAGAATAGGCATATACAATCTAGATAAACTGCCTCAAGATATAAGAATAATGTAGCTAATCTATTGACAAGATACGCACGAGAAGACATTGATATCCAAACAAAATTTTATCATAGCCAGTCGGCCAAGTTCTCTCGTTTTCCCAATGCGTGTTATTTTTTCTCCCTCAAAACCATGAAATGATCATGATAATCGTCTCCACATCTACAATGCTAGCTACAATTATTATTACAACGTGATTAGTTTCCCACCATATCCGCCAGAGCGATCAATGCAGTGGTACTAACGGGTAAAGAGCTCTCAGTGCATCGTTTGGTGGTAATAATTCATAACTAGAGTAAGTCTCAACGTAGGAGTTCATTAGGGTATCAATTTAGCCACCTCTTTACAACTAGTGAATGAAGGGATATGGAGAGAGTCTAGCTAAACACGGAAGCTGAGCATGGGTAAAAGAAGAGGGAAATAAAAAGACTATCAGCAGGACCAACAACAAATGAAGCAAAGGGTAACCGAAAACAAGCATGCCCCAACAGCCTAAATAAGGCTAAAGTAACCTAAGCAGTCCTCCTGGGGCCACTTCTCCCTAAGACAGTTCATGAAACTAATAGCTAGCATCACAGCACAACGTCAAACGACAACACTCTTGATATGCAGTCAGCCCTGGGCACACACAACACCGTCGTCCACACACAATCGCTCTCTCAAACCTGAGCACGAGCGTTCGAACCTGCTAGCCGGACAAGGAGTTCTTGCGGAGCTCACTTGCTGGTGCGGCGCACTGACTTTAACTAAAAATAGAGGTGGTCGGGTTGTCGCATGAGCCTTCCATCTCCGACGCCATACTTCAACCATTCGAGGTCGACTGCAACCGTGCATACTCCGAGGGGGGGCATCTACTTACAATTGGAACCAGTATGTCTGGATCACCCAGCACGAGTGAGCAACCGACTTGACTTTACCGTTACTTGGCTGAGGCCCGCAGCAATAAATATACAGGGTGTCAGACACTTTTGCTGAAAAACTTTAACATAAGGTAACGATCGTCGAAATGAACACTATTTATTCTAAGAAGGTATGGTCTAAAATGTTTAGTTAAAGAGTTACAAGGACTTGAAGTTGAACAGTGATTCAAAAAAATTCGTACACACTCTTGCCGAGACACTTCCATCGGTGTTCCATCCACCAAACTCTTCAACTCTCCCCATAAGTAGAAATCTAGGGGCGTAATATCAGGAGATCTTGGTGGCCACGCGAAGGGACCGCCATGGCCAATCCAGCGATTAAGATATCGGGCATCCAATAACTGCCTCACAGCAATTGCGAAGTATGCAGGAGCACCTTCATGATGAAAATACATTTCCTCTGATGTCAGCAAAAGGTACATCTTCTTCCAGTAATTTTGGCGATACTTAATTAACAAAAATGTAATACACCACAATTTTTTTTAATAACTGTCCAACTTCAAGTCCATGTAACTTTTCAACGAATCATTTTAGACCATACCTTCATAGAATAAGAAGTATTCATTTCGACGCTCGCTACCTTATCTTAAAGTTTGGCAACGAAAGTGTGAGACACCCTGTATAAAGTTTAAAAATGCAACACCAGCCTTTAGTGTTGTACACTTAAATGTCCGTTCGATCTGCTTAAAATAAGAAGTTGGGGCTCCCTAGACACGGCGCAGTATTGGAGTAGAGGTTGATGGCTTTATTATAGATTCAAAAGATTAAAATTAAACAATAGATATTTGGAATTGTCAAATACAACTATTTTAGAATATCTCAGCATAGTCAGAAGAATAATGGGACATTTTAGGTAAAGTACGACATAAATTCTCGTACAATTGCACGGCATATTTTATGCACGGTTTTCCAAATATAATCTCGGACTTTGAATCTACCATGTTTAAATTCCATTAAAGAGAGACGCGATTTAAAAAAAATTGTCAGGCAAAGAGAAGACACGTGTAAGTTGTCTAAAACACGGAGCACCTACATGCAGAACATAACACAAGGTTGCAGAAAATCAGTAAAGAAAAGGAATAATAAAACCAAGATCGTCAGTAGAAGCAGAAAAGCATATTGTGCTTCGAGATTCCACGCGGGTAAGGTACAAAAATGAAACACATTTTACCGAAATATTATTTATACGGTACAAAATTTACAATAGACATTTAATAATTGATCTTAGCATACCAAATCATTGCAGTTAATTACGATAAATTGCATTATGGTCGATCTAAATTCCGGCGGGCAGCTGGAGGAGGCACAAAAGTTTTTTTTTTCTCCATATGCGGCATTTGGATCAGAAAATGGCGAAAAAATACAGCATAAATAATATTAAACTGATAGTTATGGTTTGGACGGGCTTTCATACCAGCAGAGGCTACGCCTGGAAACAATTAGAGGATTAATGCGTCTAAGCCAGATTAGATAGGCGGCAGGAGACGGACCAACAGCCCCATTCCCATAGAGGGCCGGGACTTACGCCCCGGCCCTCTATGCGCTACTGCCATTACGTCAGAATGACAGAGATATCTGGGAACGAAAAGAAGATGAAGAGAGTAAATTCAGCTAGAAACCTGATCGTGCCAGCACAGTCAAATGCTGCAAATTTTCGGAGCTAGAGGACATCAAGTAAGTTGGAGAATGAAATAAAGTGAATGACAGCAGCGTAGAATCTTTAGCAGTGCAGTACAGCAATACTGCAGTAGGTATATTATAGCACTAATATCCTGAAGCATGGGAGCCAGTCGTATACCAGCAGAGGCTACGCCTGGAAACAATTAGAGGATTAATGCGTCTAAGTTACATTAGAAAAGGCGACAGGAGACGGACCAACAGGCCCATTCATAAATATACAAAGTATAATCGATTTAGTAATGAAAATATCCAGTCACTTGAATACTGTTGCTGATTTTCTGCAACAGTTTGGCAGATTGGGAGGGAGGATGGCAAAGGCTTACCGAAGTGGAACTGGCGGCGCTCATCTCTTCTGATATTTGAAACGGAAGATCAGGCAGGAGAATGCCCTGCAGCCTCTGTAGCGGCATCTCGGCCGCGGGCAGTTACATCTCTTTGCTTCATTTCTTTACGATGGGGTACAATAGCCAAATGACGTCACCCAGGATCGAGTAATGAAAATAAATGTGGAGCAGCTCAGCTCTGTCTCCCGAATTTCATTTTGGGAGGGAAGTCATTCAAGTGAAGAAATCTGACGAGTATTGTTATTATTCAAAGCAGGCGAGAAGCCACGAGGGTGAAAGGCAAGAGCTATAGAACACAAGGTCCCCACGCTACTCAACGCCCGAAACGTGAAACGAAAGCACGCGACACGACACAGAAATAAAGAGGAAGAAATCGCATTAGAGTATCAATCAGGGGAGAGGAAACGATAGATTCTGCGCTTAAAAACATCCAGATTCCCATCCACAAACACCGAGCCAACCAGCGCGTTTCATAGCTGACCACAAGGATACATAAATGACCGCTGGTACTGGGTAGTGCGCGCCCGAGGCAGCTGAACACCGAACTCGTGAAGTGCGAGAGCTTCACGAGTGCGCCGCTGAGGCACATGGGGGACTGGCATCGAGGGTCCCAGAGGGTGCTTATCGTTGTGATAGATTCTATAGAACATGCACAACGAAGCAACCCTGCGCCGGTGTTCAAGGTTACAATTAAAATGACCAGGGCACAAATCAGAAGCGCGGGACATTACTCTGTCAAGGAGCCGCAGGTGGGACGCAGCAGCCGAGGCCCACACCGGAGAGCAATATTCTACGATAGGTAACAGGAAACTATAAGAGCACTTACTCACAAGGCCAGGGTCCGCAAAAACCTTCGACGCTTTCCTCATAATACCCAGCCTCTGAGAAGCGGAGGCAGCAACATTTCGAATGTGGGGCTCAAATGTTAATTTCCCACCTATAGTAATTCTCAAGACCTGATACTCTGAACCTCGTTAACGACTTCACTATCGAGAGTGATAGGGTATGAAAGCAGGTACCACTCCTCTCGATCTTGATATGACAATGGACTTTGTCTTGGAAGGACACCAGTCTCTCTGTTAATAGAAGCAGAAACTGCTGGTCTGTCCTCAGGCGCTGGCACCAAGGCCATCAAGGTAGAGTCATCAGCATAACAGATCAAAGGGTTGGCGACAATGGAGCTCAGTTCAGCTGTATATAAAAGAAACAGGAGAGGTCCCAACACACTTCCCTGAGGAACACCCGGGTAACTCCACTGCAGTACCCATCCAAGACAACCTTCTGCTCTCTCTCTCTCTCTCTATTTGAGAGGAAATCACTGATGATGCGCAGAAATCGGCCACCAACAACAACCAACTCGAGTTTACGAATAATGCCTCGGTGGGATACCCTATCGAACGCTGCACTGATTACAGTCTGGACAAGACACAGCTCCTGAAGGTTAAGCCCAATGCACAGGACAGACTTCAGGTCAAACAACATAGAACAAACGCGGCCGGTACGCCAGGCTACAGGGGCTATCGATTACTAGACACGTAAAGAAAGATTGCACGCCCTTATAAATGCGAACTTTAACCACAAACTAAACAATTTTACTTCAATTTTACATCTAATTGCAGCACAGGAAGAATTTAAAAAATATATATATTGCACTAATAACGATATATATTGCATCAACAAGACAATCGGTAAGTTTACGCCTCGGGCAGCGCAAGGTAATTCAGGATATGGCTCACGCTACCCAATAAGGTTGGAGCGAAAGCTCGAGTTTCAGCGTGAGCTTCTGTACATAGAACTTGGAAACTAAGCGAATATCTGCACGGTTGCAACACTTGCTTATTAACGGGGTATTGGGCACTATTGGCACTCGCTCGTTCCGCGCTGACTTTGATCGTGATAGTAGAAGTAGTAGTATGAGCTAGTTTAAGTCTCCCTAAATTAGACCTACTGAACTTTTCTACGAGTGAAACATATACATAATTCAATAGGTTTTTAGCAGGAATGCATCTTAGCTAACCATACCCCGCAAACTTCTGATAAAGAGTTGGGGTATGCGAGTAAGGAAACATTACCCTGCCGTCAAGGGCGCGTTGCAAGACATCAGAGGTTGACACCTTGGGTCCCGCTGGGAAGGACATCATTCCGTACCTAATCGCCTATTTTCATCCTAAATTAACGTCAACCATGCGGCAAGCTGTTCCTTATCTCAGACCACACTCTCTGCGCGCCTCATTTCTCTATAAGTGAACCAGTTGGCATGCAGGGCCCTACTCCATTCACAAAATTATACTAACAGGTAAGAACTATTTTGTAACAACTTAAAAGTATTCAATACACTAAACTTAACACTTAATCATATATCGTTGGACGGATGAATGAAAGATTATCTTGACATTTGGACGGACTGACAACAAGACGCCTAGTAACAACATGCTGGCGTACTTTTGTCATTAGGAACACAACAGAGTCGCGTTTCTTATAATCACTAGCTATATTACTAATACGCACATCGTAGCCGTACTTTTCAATTTAAAAGCAAATAACATTGTTCCCTTCTCCTATCGAATGGACAACAGTGAAACGCAAAATTTACTTTGTGTATCATAGATACGGGCATACTAATATGAACTAGGGTACCGGGCCGTCCAAATGACGGCAAAAAATATTGATAATGCATCTTCCTGTCTTTTACGACTGTTACTGAATTTGAAAGAAAAGACGCAATGCACATGGCAGCCTGAAGTCCAGAACAGCGAAACGTTTCACTGGTTGATGCGGCCATATATTGAGAGATCCGTACAGCGGATCCACGATGATGAAAACGTCCAGGCCGTGAACGCAATTTTGCCTGTGCACTTAACGCAAAGTTGCTCGGGACATTTTACCCCACAAAATCAAAGGTGAAGATCAAGAACCAATAAAAGCACCCAACGATTGTCAGTTCACACTTTCTCGCACAGTGTTGCCTCCGCACTACATTTCAAGCAGCGCTATACCTACAAGATAGGCAAACTGCCTCAGGCAAGGGTCAACATTTTTGGGAATGATACAGGGACAGTCAGAACTAGATATACCGTACACCCCGGACTCAGGCGTGGGTGGTCGCGTGTTCAGCGTTGAGCAGAAAAGCTAACGTCATGACTTGGCTAAGATTTAGCTCTTACAAGCGGAGGTCGAAGATTTACTTAGGGGGAAAATGATTCCCTACGCTGTTCCTGAACTGTGGACTTGGAATGTACAGAATAATTAAGAGGGTGAATGTTCCAATGAACAATTTGTCAGTGATGAGCAAGTGGCAGAGTGCTTTTGGAGTATCAGAGGTTTTGTTTTACGATATATTATTAGCTTTTTCAAAATCGGTAGCCATGATACAGCTGTTGTTTACTAATTTCGTAGTTCTGCTGATGAGTTTGAAGTTTCGTTCCCCTGAAGACGGGTATACGTTTAGTAGTTCGAAAGCTTAGGGTACATTAAACATAAAATTCAGAAGACTTTTGAAAACTCCCTTAGCACTTTTAATACCATATATGAAGGCACTACTTCGTCATTTCATGACGTCTGTTCACGTAACTCCCAGGACTGAGGAGTAGCAGTCGGACCTGATCCGACTCCGCAACCCTGGCAACTTCAGCAAAGAATTAACAGCGGATTGACACTCTATTGAAACACATCCGCAGGTATTTGGCAAGGCATTAGCTAGGTACTTACACTACACTTATACACTAGCACAGGGAATGTAGTGAACATATCGCACGCATGAATGATAGTGTGGACGGAAAGAAAGTGCACTGTACAAGACAGACACGCGTGTTTAATAGCAAAGCTGTGAGATTCTAGACGAAAAATAACCATATCGAATCAGCAACTTCGAGATGCTGAAGAGCTATTGTGTGTGTAATAACTAAGCTGTGACACTGTGAACGAGATGTAAGCCTACCTAGTGTGAAGTAGGTTCAAGACGTTGGAAAGTTAAATGTGTGTGTGTAAAAGCTAAGCTGTGAGATTCTGGGCGATATCCCTAAGGTACAAACAAGTTTGAGATTTACATGGACGGACGCGGACAACTGCCACGCTACATTCCGACAGGAACGTAAGCACATGGCAGGACAAGCTATTAATAACGGGAGTCTTACATTAACGTAAGTAAGGGGCAGCGAGGAGGGGGCGGGACCGGAGGCGCCACATATCAGGGGGCGAAGGAGGAGATGGTGGAGTGCTGACCGGGGGTGGTGGGGCGGGACCCCCCAAAGCTGCTCATCGTCTCCAGCTGCACACACCACAACACGAGTCAGGCTCCAGGGAAAATGTTGTAAAATAGCTTTATGTTCAAATTACAAATAGTGGGACAGCTGCTGATGCCCGTGCTTGCGACACGTCTCTCCCCTAGATTCCATCCATTTTTGGGTGAGCAGTTGCCTCATACCAGCGCTTGTCCTTTACATCGCAGCAGACACCGCTCAAGTTGATGCAAAAAAGTGCTATAGGGTAGCCGTTGACGCGAAAGCGGGTGTAATCTGGGGGAAAGACGCGTCGCAAGCACGGGCATCAGCAGCTGTCGCGCTATATGTAATATATGATATGGCTGTAAGACTCAAGAGACACGGTTTCCTAATGCTGGGGCCACACTACACGATCACACACTCAACTCGATGTGAGGATGTGCAGCTCACACGCCGTTCCAATATACCTATATTTAAAGTCCATAGCATAGATATGGTATGAAAAACAACGTGCGAATTGCATATCCTCGCATGTGTGCGACTGTATAGTGTAACTCGGCACACGGTAGGCTATGGCAGACATAGGGTAACTCCATGGATCAATAGGGTAAAATGTCTAGTACCCGTCCACCATGCTAGTAGCCGTCCACTTGGCACTAAAAAACTTCCTGTGTGAAAACTAGTGGTGCTAGAAAGCCATACATAGGCTTAAACTGTAGGCTAAGTAGAGCCGCACCATCCCTGAAAATAACGGGCGAAGAAATTAAACAATAAAAAATGGTGGCGGTTTTTACATTTTTTTCCATGTTTTTTGAGAGAAAAAATGTGAAAACCGCCACCATTTTTTTGTTTTATTTTTTTCGCCCGTCATTTTCAGGGATGGTGCGGCACTACTTAGCCTACAGTTTAAGCCCATGTACGGCTTTCTAGCACTGCTAGTTTTCACACAGGAAGTTTTTTAGTGCTAAGTGGACGGCTACTAGCATGGTGGACGGGTACTAGACATGTTACCCTACCCAAATAATGTCGTGGTCAGGCGAGGCAGAGGATGCTTCACTGGCGGCCAGCGCGTTCAAAACCCTAGCCTCGCCAACCCAACCTAACTTTAAAACGTTACACTGAGTAGTTTGAGCCGATGTTTCCTCAACAAAGGCGATCTCACAGAGGAAGGAAGAAAGGACATAAAGTATATTGATAGAAACGTGGAATCCGTGTACGAGAGTGTTCCCAAAAAGGCTCCCTGCACACTTTCCACAGACTTCAGTGAGGGGCGCAAGTATGACGTCACCGAGTCATAGAACAAGTTACCAACCGACTGTGACACAGGGAGGGTGTGCGCACCTGCAGTTGCTATTTATGCAGTAAAAAACGCAGTATCAGACAGACAAACCTCCACGTCAGGTTTTAGCTGACTGGTTAGCGCTGTTCACCAGCCACTCGCTGGACAGCCACTGTAAAGCGTTACACCCTCAGCCACAACACAAATAATGACGCGCACTCCATCTATCATAACGCCAAGCAAGACCTAGAGCAGGCAGTAACGACTGCAGTGATTGCCTGCACGAGAGACTCACCTTAGTCCTGGCCACGTCCTCCAGTCTGGTGACCTCACACAGCTCGTGGTAGAAGGAGTGCACCACGAGCCACGCGTAGATGTTGCCTGCAGTATACATTCATTCATTAGCTACTTCATAAATATAAACGAATTACGCAGTTGTTTGAAGACTCCTAATACTTGGCAACCGCTGCTTCATAAAGGGAAAAAGAAGGGACACATACTATGTCGTGAAAAACATGGAACCCATGCACGAGATGTTCCCACATTGAAAACCGCGATAAGGTACAAGTTGAGCCTGAGTACGCCAGTGACATCTGATCCTTTGTTACGTGACATTTGATCCTTTGTTACTTCACTTAGATATGTTTTTGGAAGCATTCAAGTAATATATGTAGAGCTTAAGTCTTCATGAGGCTGGCTGGGCAGCCTAGTCACGAGGAGCTCTTCTCTCGTGAGAATACCACGCGCACAGGCGCAGTTTACCCTGCACCAGACCCGCTTACCACAAGCAGAGGCCAACCTCACGAAGCAGAACTAGAGAGGACTTACTTAACTTCAGTACTTAACAAGCTATCCTTATCAGCAGGAACTATGGCCAAAGGCAGCATCCCTTGCGTGAAGACGCTCAGACTGACCTTGGGGGTTGAGATGCCCATAGAGGGACTCTCCCAGGAGTGGAAGAAGAAAGAGGCCTGCAGTAAAAGCCATACAACCAACTATGGAATCCACCAAAGGAGAGCACGACCGCAGTAAATCCCAGATTGTGAGAGCTGTAACATCAAAGACGGAAAACTCAAATGATAACTGCATTCCCCCCTCCGTCAGGGTGTGCCATGCCATGGGCTTTACCAGTGTTTTGCCAGGACTAGCAAAACATCAATTGGACACCCGGCCCATAGTTTCTAGTGCTGCCTTGCTAAGTAAGTCTGCGCCCTCACAGTGGACTATGAAGATCCGAAACGTAGAGGATGCAATCATGAACGCCACGAGATGTAATTTGCCCGGCAGGGAAGCGAACCTAGGACCACGAGAATAGCACAGCGCACTGACCACTCTGGCCATGCACGGAGGTGTTCCCACACAGGACCAACAGGCGCGGATATAGGAAGTCGGGAGAGAAAAGAATCAACATGCCGTCAGAACAGAAGACGGAAGAACCAGGGTTGCAAGTGCTTAAAGCCAACGCTGGTTACTATTCATTATTATTAAAGGTAAGTTAAGTCCCCCTTACCAGCACAAATTAGCTGCTCTAAGAGGAGAAACGGACAAGACGTGCAGTACCCGCACTGTCTGTATGCCACGAGACACCATGCATGAGGTGGTCCCTTTAATATCGACAAATGCTCAGTAATGCACATAGGGCTGATGAACCCTTCACCCTCATTGCAAATGAACGGTACGGCATTGGCTGCTGTCACCCAACAACGTGACTTGGGAATCACTCTTACAAACAAGCTACAACACAGTCAGCAAGTTGACAAGAGTGTGAAAATGGCAAGCAGAGTACTGGGATTCATCACCAGAAATTTTGAATACAAGTCCAAGGACATCATCGTTCCCCTGTACAAGGCATTAGTGCAGCCACACTTAGAATTTGCTGTCCAATTCTGGTCGCCACATCTCTGTAAAGATTTCGATAACATGGAAAGAGTCCAACGCAAGGCAACGAAATTGATACCTCAGCTGCAAAATAAGCGTATGAATGTCGCCTAAAAGAACTGGATCAGATCTCTCTCGAGCAAAGACGACTCAGGGGGCAACTAATAGAAACATTCAAATATTTGAATGGCTTCAACAACGTACCTACAACGGGGCTCTTTGAAAGAGACCTCAATGATCGCTTGAAAAACAACTGTCAAAAACTCAAACATAAAGCTCGAAGAACGACTTCAAGTCAGTAGTTCTTTCCGTATTTCATAGTCAGTATTTGGAACAGATTCCCTTCCGATGTTGTTAGTGCAGTCAGTCAACGTGTTTAAAAATCGTCTTGACATACATTGGGAGAGACATCCTCCACAGCTAAGAAATCCTCCTCCAGGAGTCGCAAACTCTTGACGGCCAAAGCTTCCAAGGCCACCTTAATCCGTCTTCTACTCTCTCCCGCTAAAACTACACAGTTTGACGTCTCTAAGCTGCGTATGTCAGCGGCTCTTGATCGTACTTGCGTGCATTCATGATCGTCTCTTTGGCAGGGGCTCTTCCCCCTCTTTTTTTCCCTCTTCTCCAGTTCTCTATATCCTACTAACATAATGGCAATAGCTTATAGAGAGCCGGTGTCTTTTTGTGAATGGACCTATTGGTTCGTCTACTGCCGCCTGCCTAATCTAATCTAATATGGGCACAGCAAGTCGGGAGAGAGGAGAAAGCACAGAGTCACGTCAGATCAGCAGGAGTATGAACTCTGTAGGCAGGGACGACAGACGTTCAGAAGGCCTAGCTAAGGCTAAGGTGACCTACAGGGTCCCCTAAGGAACGCTGCTCCCGGTAACATAGGATGGGCGAACCTAACTAACTTAATCCCATGGCTCGTTTTCAGCACCATAAGAGGGTCAGATAACATTCTCCGATTCTGACACATTAACCCTAATTCAACTCCATTCGAACATGTTTGAGGCTTCAAAAAATGGCTACAACGAAACAAAAATGGCCATGCAAAAATAAACAAATACATACTTTGCTCAGCTTGACTCGTGTGTATTTTACATCTGACTGGTGCTCAAGTCTCAAAGTTTGTTGACAAACTAGGTAGCTAAAGTAAAAAAAATGCTAATTATGGTGGTGAGTCGGAATCCTGGGATGCTGGAAATGGGAGTCAGACACCTGCCACTGCCAGGAGTAGGAGTCATACCATGGGTTGCACAGTCAAAAGTCGGATGCAGGGAGACCGACACCTGCTGGTACCCGCACGAGTCAGCATTGGTAGTCAGTAAAGCCTACAAAGATCAACTGAATCCATCTCTTATAGGAATAGCTTTACTCTATAATATAGCGGTGTACCGGTCACTTGATAAGTATATTGGTAGCTAGCACTTTAAGTAAATGTAGAGAGAGTGACTCTGACCGCACTCCCTACTGGGAAACTAACGAGCACTGAATCGTGCTGAAGATATAGGCCAACTGGCCCCAGAGTAGTGGGCAGCTGCAGTCGACCATAGATCATTAAGAACTATGGCACAATCGACGAAAGGTTGTTATGTAATGACTCGACCCTTGTCTGGATAAGGTCAGTGCCCCCACTACAGCTATGCAGATAACATATGCTGAGTAAGCACGTGAAGCACTGGTAGAGCTCACTTGCCTGGGTTAGCACTCAAACCTGTAACGTTCAGCGTCACGAGCTCAGCACTCCAAACTGTCGCCACTGCGGGTACACAAGGCTCATTAGTTTGGAATCCTAGGGAACTACGATTCGGAGAGAGACACCTGGATTGGAGACGCACCCGCCACCCTCCTGCTCAGCAATCCGGTAAAACCTAAATTGCACACCCTGGCAATCATACAAACGCGCCAAACTCACCCGCCAAGAAGAGCAGAGCAAATAGGAGTATAATGATATGGTAGCTGAAGACCATGTCGTTGACGATGCTGCTGTAGATGACCTGCAGGGACCTGTACACCGTTACCACCGCCACTGACCACAGCCAATACTCCATGCGAACCTCGTCCTCCTGCGGGGAGCAACAGGACAGCACCGTCACACTATGGTAATTTAGGCTCAACGCTCACTACCTGCCTAAGAGGGCTGTCATTTGGCTGAGGATACTCTCGCTGCAATACACATTGTGCAAGAAGCTATGATATAGGCGGTCTAAGGATTCACAAATCTGAAACAAGAATGTTCACAGGTCTCAGATATCGGTAATATGAGTGTAATATGTTCAGCTTGAAGAAAGTAGTGAATAGAAAAGTATATAGCTAGCTTTTTATGGAACATATCAAGGTTCCGAGCATTTGAAGAAAATATAATTCTATGCAAGAATTGCAAAATTCTAGGATGAAAGCGGATAACATAAATTTTTATCTCACACAAGAGTGGTAGGGCTCATTAAATTACTGAACTTAATTTCCTGAAAGGTGTTCTTAAAACACTTGCGTTTAGCATGAAAGTATGAATATATGTAAGAATAACAAAGGCATAAAATGATTTTTCCACCTCTGCGCGGCCTGCACGTTATCAGGCCGCCCCCATTGTCCGGCCACCGGACGCCTCTTTGTTTGTATGAGCAGGCTTTGGGTTTGGGGCTCTGGGTAGCCCCCGAGTTGGAGGAAATGCCACTCTAAAGGCGGATGAGACCTTTTGGTCCAACGGCATCCCTGAGAGGAGATGAACAGGCTGGTGCCATAGCTGGGTACTTAGTCTTCTACAGTCTACTCCTCTCTCTCTTCCATCAGGTAGTACCACCTGATGCTCTTTTCCTTTCTCTTCTTTTCGGCCAAAGCCTGTACTGGGGATAGCAGGGTCTGGGGCGCGTAGATAGCTGGCCGCTTTCGTTACTGTCGATTTGTTTTCGCTTTATTATGCTTTATACTATCTTCTTAGTTTACGGGATTCTTTATTTCTTCTTTGTATATTTCTGTATTTATCTGTACATTACTGTATATTTATGTTTTTTATTTTTTCTCTTTCTCTTACTTTGTGGGGATGTGAAAAGCAACCTGGGACCTAGTCGGGCTCGGGGGTGTCTCCTCCTCTATTGTAATATTAGAGGACTGCATGCGAACCTTGCCAAGCTCGACTTTGTGTCCCGTGTTGTGGATGTCGTGTGCTGCTCCGAGACATTGGTGGCTGGCAGAAGGCACGACGCTGAGCTTGCCTTGGCCGGTATTCAGTTCCCTTCTCGAAGGCTGTGTGGATCGGGGCCTGGATTCCGTGGAATGGCCGTATATGTCCGGAGCGGATTCTGTGCTTACCGGCAGTCAGTGCACGAATGCGCCTGTCATGAGATCATCGTTGTAAAGGTGTGTGGCCGACTGAATAATTATAATTTATTCTCCTTATATCGGAGCCCTGCAACTGATGATTCTCTTTATGACTGTTTATTGACGGCGATGGCCTCGATCCAGAGTACGGATCCCAAGTCAGCATTTGTTTTTGTGGGTGATGTTAATGCACACCACAGGGACTGGTTGGGATCTGCATCACCGACTGATTGTCATGGTGTGGCTGTGTTGGACTTTTGCACCTTGTCTAGTTGTGTGCAGCTTGTTTGCTGGTCCACGCATATTGCTGGTAACTGTCTCGACCTAGTTATGACTGATGTCCCGGACTTGATGACGGTGACAGTTGGCTATCCTATTGGCTCTTCAGACCACTCACATCTTGTTGTATCCTTGGACCTCAATCAGGTTGTTCCTGTGGTAGACACCAGGAAAGTGGTATTTGTTAAGAGCAGAGCTAACTGGGTGGCTATTACTCGGGCAGTAAGAACGTTACCTTGGCGCCAGACTATTCACAGTGAGGATCCTGTCTCTGAGCTTAACGACTGGACTGTGTCCATTTTGGAGAGGTTTGTCCCTAAGAGGACTATTCTTGTGAGGTCTCGAGATAAGCCGTGGTTTGACGACCAGTG
>LQNS02277096.1:13862223-13874980 GCA_001587735.2 Parhyale hawaiensis | reverse complement strand
TGATCCTAATGTATACGGTGGAAATATTCCAAGGTATCTAGCTTTATTCCAAAATGTAACCGTAGTTAATAAGGTTCGCGTTCAATCTTTTCGTTCGCTTCTTTGTGGAGGCTATTGCATTTATGTAGCTTACAATTTGTGTAGAAATAAGAGTATTTCTTTAATATTAAGCCATTTTACTAGTAGGAAAACTGAAAATGATCGGTTCATATTAGAATATGTCATTAAAAATCGTTGTAATACGGAACTTGTTACAGCATAACGCTGTAGCTGTCATTATCGGATTATTTCAAGCATCATTCGAAGTAAACATCATCGTCGTATTTTCTTGAACTACTTACAGTAAGATGAATTATTTCCAAATTGATAAAATAATGCGTAAATGTTCTGTAACCAGTAAGAAATATATCGCATGTATCCCAGAAAAAATGTTACCAACGGTACCAAGGAAAGGTTTTTATATTGTGAACGTTGTGAATGATTCTAACCCCATGGGCCACGGGTTGTTGCTGTATGCGAGGAATACGAAACATATTCTGTACTTTGATTCTTTCGCAGTTGATCCTAATGTATACGGTGGAAATATTCCAAGGTATCTAGCTTTATTCCAAAATGTTACCGTAGTTAATAAGGTTCGCGTTCAATCTTTGCGTTCGCTTCTTTGTGGAGGCTATTGCATTTGTGTAGCTTACAATCTGTGTAGAAATAGGAGTATTTCTTTAATATTAAGCCATTTTACTAGTAGGAAAACTGAAAATGATCGGTTCATATTAGAATATGTCATTAAGAATCGTTGTAATACGGAACCCGTAACAGCATAACGCTGTAGCTGTCATTATCGGATTATTTCAAGCATCATTCGAAGTAAACAGCAGTCGTCGTATTTTCTTGAACTACTTGCAGTAAGATGAACAATTTCCAAATTGATAAAATAATGCGTAAATGTTCTGTAACCAGTAAGAAATATATCGCATGTATCCCAGAAAAAATGTTACCAACGGTACCAAGGATAGGTTTTTATATTGTGAACGTTGTGAATGATTCTAACCCCATGGGCGAGGAATACGAAACATTTTCTGTACTTTGATTCGTTCGCAGTTGATCCTAATGTATACGGTGGAAATATTCCAAGGTATCTAGCTTTATTCCAAAATGTAACCGTAGTTAACAATGTTCACGTTCAATCTTTTCGTTCGCTTCTTTGTGGAGGCTATTGCATTGATGTAGCTTACAATCTGTGTAGAAATAGGAGTATTTCTTTAATATTAAGCCATTTTACTAGTAGGAAAACTGAAAATGATCGGTTCATATTAGAATAAGACGTTAAGAATCGTTGTAGTAAACCATTATGTATTATGAAGATATTTGCTGTAAACTGTAGTAAATGTCATTGCAAATAAATTTCTAAAATATTATTAACTATTTAATTTTCCTTGAATAACGCACATAGTCTTGATAGAGAGGCAGGTTGTGAGAGAGACGAGTGTCTCACTTAAGAAGCTCGCCTCCACAGATAAGAATTACGAGTGTCTCACTTAAGAGGCTCGTCTCCACAGATCAGAATCTATCCGCACGCACATAAATTACGCGTCATCGGAAATGACTAAGACTACAGCCCACAAGTACTGGCCTAAGCACTCACAAACAGGCACGTCTTCACAGATCAGAATCTATCCGCGCATAAATTACGCGTCATCGGTAATGACTGTGAACGTGACCGGCGCGCTCCATTAGAAACTGCGCCTACAGAGAATTATCAACTTAGGTGTGCTGTACAGCCCACGGGTACTGACCTAAGCACTCACTTAAAAGGCTCGTCTCCACAGATCAGAATCTATCCGCACATATATTACGCGTCATCTGTAATGACTGTGAACGGACAGTCGCTCTCCAATAGCAACTGCCCCTACAAAGAGGTGGCTAACTAGGAACCACCGGGACGTGGGGTGTGGGACACAAGTGTGCCCTACACCCCATGTCCCCCTACTTGCATTAGCTATACGACAAAGTAATATAGACTCGGCAGATTTCTTCAGTCACATACAGCAGCGTAACCCTCTTTTCTAAAGGTGTCATCGAATTTCTTTAGCCATCGCACATTCGTTAAAAAAAACTTTAAGAGCCGAGTTGTCCAAAACTACCCGTTCGGTGCTGCGTACGTTATCCTAGCTACGTTTCTGGCCCCATTAATAACGTAATGCGTCACCAGCAAAGTGAACATAATTTGACTTGAAAAAATGACAAAAATCGGCAGTTATGGTACGTGTAAAATGATCTTCACTTTGAAACTGATGAAAAATTTTCAAGAAGCGAAAAAAGAGACAGCTATGGTAGGACTTTTCAGCGAAAACCGGAGTTTCTTGCTAGTTGCGTTTTCTCTTATCTAGTACATAAAGCGTAACGTGCAGACACTGGCACGAATGTAAGGAGCTTCAAGCAGAATAATATTACAGATTATTACCTCCGCTAAGAATGTTGCGGTTTTGCCGAAGGTTATCTGTCTATTTATTTGACTGTCGCCAATGGATGGATCTTCATTTTCAAAAGGCATGTTAGGTATGTTCAAAGGAATAGTTAGTCGTTAACTGTTCTTATTGGCCCAAAAACCCAAAAAGTGATGAACGGATCTCCACGATACATAGGAACTGCTGGAAATATTATGAAGATCAAATGTTGTTGTAGTTACGTAGGGGGCGGCTCCGGAGGGGGTCGGGCGTGTGGCGGAAGGTATGAGAAGGATCAAATGATCTAAGTTGGTGATGTTCCATTGTCCCGTTTGCCTGCTTGTTTCCTTGTTCGTCTTCTTGTTTAACTGCAATATGACTCAAAAATTTATGGACAGATCTCATAAAATTTGTAAGAACTAATGGGAATGTTAAGCCCGCTGCAGACGATCGTCTTATGCTCTGTGCTTTCATTACACTGCGTTCGAATGTGTTCCTGTGTCTGTAGAAATATAAAAAAAGCTCATTGCTTTTTTATTCACCATTTGTTCAAAACTTGAAAATACAGAAGACATTGTACTGGTGACACTTCTTAAGCCAGCAGATACGACGGATAAAATTTTATCGAAACTTTTGGTCTTCGCACAGTTGTGCTTGACAGGGCACAACGAAGTATTCGAACTCGAGAAGTGAGAACACAGGACAAAAAACTATCGTCTGCAGCGAGCTTAACCGGAAACAAATGACGTGATTCTTGAGATTTCTTGTCCGTTTGCCTTTTTGTTTGATTTCTGCTTATCAGACCCAAACTCAACAAAGTTTTCGACAGATTTTCATTAAATTTTCAGGATCTGCTAGTAATCTGATTTTTGGCAATGATCAAGAAGAATGTCGGATTCAACACCAATGTGAATTTTTCTTAGCAGTGTTTTCCTTGGCGCAGGTGTGCACGTTTGGAGTGCTTCTCAAACAGTTCTGTTTGTGGTTACATCATTCCATCTATCCTGAAATTCATCTGTCTTCGCGTTGCAAAACAGAAAAAAATTGGCAGGCGATGAATATAGGCTGGTCCGCAATAACTTTTTTTACGAAGCATCTAGTACACAGATGAAAATATGGAAATGTCTTAGCATCTAAACAAGTTAAAATAATTTATAAGCTACTCATTAGAAATAAAGTTTTGGATGAAGAACATTGCAAGAATCACTTCCGAAAAGTGAAACTAGTATAATTGCCATTTTTTAGGGTAGTCATTTTGCTATTTTATTGCAAATCAATTAGGATTTTAAAAGCAAGGACAATATATAGTTAACAATAATATCATATTAGGAAAATATTTCGAAGACCTGCTGAATCGTCAATTCTGCAAGTACAAACTTAGATGTATAAACCATTGCTAAATCCAAACTCGCTATATTAAAATACATGGTTACCAGGTATGCTGCTAACTTCAAGAGACAAGTACTATTGTTACTAGTAAAAATAAGTATAGTTTTCATAGGTTAAACCTGCTGAAGTGAAACTTAAATCGGAACAACTAACACAATACATATCTTATACATACAACTAGCGATATTGAGGTATTTGAAAGCGACACCAGCAAAAAAAATGATAAATAAATAAAAAATTTCACAAGCTCGTATTACGTGCTTAAGTAATCTGAAAGCGTTAATAGTAATAACTAGAGCACTCTGGGAGCGCATAAATCCTCCAAGTAATGCCACGGTAACGAAAAATTCAAATTGGCTCCGACGCCATGATTTTTTGTTAGCTCCAAAATCTAATCATTTGTGCCTTTTGATGGTATTAAGAGTTTCTACTATTTTTTTTAACATTCTTTCATAACTTTTTGAGTTATGCTGCTAACAAACATTTTGACAAACATAAGTCAAGCATTCAACCGAACCAACCGATCTGAGCAAAATTTAATCATTTATGTCTTTTAACATTACAAACAACTCCTGTAAGTTTCATAAAGATCTATCCAAAACTTTTTGAGCTATTGAGCTAACTAGCATAAAATCAAACACAGCGACAAACGTATGAACGAAGTAGAACGCGTCGGTGGCGTAAGACCATCACCCGCAGGAGGGAGAAAATTCAATGAAGTAATTTTTGATGAACGAGGCTAGGGCAAAGTTGCATTCTTTCAATAATAACATGGGAAAATAAATAGAACGCACCACTCTCGAGACGATCTGCCGCAGTAGAGGCAAATTCCCCGCGCTGGAGAAAATTCAACACTGTCACTTTTTTATGGCTAGCTAGGCCCAGTTTTTTGGCGTGGGTCCCATCTAGGGCAACCCATCAAATTCTCTACAAAAAATTATGAAAATTGCTCAAATCCTTCGACCACTTTTTTGGGTGGACACACATACAAAGGTTCTAGAAATAGGTTGATTCACCGGGAATCTTCACGATAAAAAGGAGTACTAAAGTGATCACAAACATTGTTGAAAACCAGACGTTGCGGATTATTAAAAATCCATTATCAGTGTTCTGAAAATCACAAAATTCAGACTAGAAAGAGGCAGCTAATAATAACACTAATTAATCTACCAAAGCTAACCGATAAAAAACATAAATTATCTATGAAATAGAGAGCTTCACAGACGATGAAAACTCGTTCAGCTCCGGTCTACGTTTAAAAATATACAAATATTCTAAAATGCGGAGGTGACCAGTAGTCTGGGTAGCATCTAAATCAAAAAAATTGTTGGTGCTAAAAACATGATCACTATTTGTACAATGGTCACGGATGGAAGACTTTGTGGATTTCGCTAAGAGTTGACCCGTTTGAAAAGCAGTACTTTTGTGTTGGAGGCATCTCACGAACAATTGGAAAACGGTGCTCCCAATGTACGAGCGCTCGCAGCGGTCACACTTATAATTATACACTACTGAGGAGCGCACCAACACATCGGATACCTCTCTTCGATTATAAAATGAGGCTAGCTTAAAATTATTCCTAAAACATATACATGGATCAAGGTGGGAAAATACCGTACTTGTGGATTTTTGTGATTATTTCTTGCTTCATTTTTTTCTGTTTGGAACCCGATGAATGGCAATTCTGAATAACACGCAAATTATCTACAGTGGGGAATTTAGGCCTCTGGTGAAATTTACTGTTAAGAAAATATTTAAATTTTTGCGCAAACAAATACAACGGGAAGTTATTCATCCTTAAAACATTTCATAAAAAACAGTCTCGCGGTGGAACAGTGCAAACGTTGAGGACACTTCATATGCTCTATTGAGAAGGGTTGTTACTATAGAACTTTTGTATCGGAAGTAGATTTTACTAAAAAAATTTGTTCTTAGGCTAGAAGAACTTACTTTCCTAAAAACAGAGGTGGAAAATTGATTGTTTTCTTTATAAGCTTTGACATCTAATAACGACAGCTTTCTGTTCTGTTTCCATTGTGAATGTATCATTTGAGTGACATTGGTTGAAATAAGTCAAAAACATCTCTGCCTGCTGACAATTCCTAAATACAATAAAGCTATCATCCAAATAGCGTCGGTAAAACGGGGGTTTAAAGTTTGCTGGACAATTTTCTAAATACTTAGACTAAAATTCGTTTAGAAAAATATTGGCTATAATTGGTGATAGAGCTGATCCCATTGCTAAACCGTCAATTTGTTTGTAAATTCTGCCATTAAATCTAAAATAAGTATCCATCAAAGCTAGTTCTAAAAGTTTTTTTAAACTCTAACCGTGACAATCCTAAAAGTGCTGCTAACTGCTGGTTAAAAACCTTATCGAAAATGAAATTTATAGCTCCATCAACGGGAACATTAGTGTACAGAGATTCTATATCAAAAGGGCACATGTAATATGAATCTGCATTTGTCATAGACTTATAGATTTAACAAAATCGGTAGAATTAGAGAATAGATAATCATTTTGTACCAATGGTTGTAAATACAGAACTAGAACTTTCCCTAACTTAAAATTATGCATATTGCACGTGGATAAAATTGGACAGATTAGAATATTTGGCTTGTAGATTTTTGGCAAGCCATACAAGTGCCCTAACTGAGAGCCACTGGTATATGTTCTCTCAAAGAAAGCTTCATCAATTGTCTGTTTATTTTTTAACGTTCGTAATGCGTTATTGAGTCTATCTTCTAGTCTTTTATCATCTTCGTTTATTCGAGTAAATTTTGATCGGTAATTTAGTATTAATTCTACTTTTCCAACATAATCGCACCAGTCTAAAATAGCCACATCTCTGCCTTTGTCTAAGCCCGTAAGATAGATGGATTTATCAGATAATAATTTTTCAGGATGCGGAAATCACTGGCGGAAAACACAGGGGAACAATTTTTGTGTGCATTAAAGTCAAAGAAGTACTTGTTGGCAATATGTCTAATATCATTACGTAGATTAAGCAAAGAATTTGCCCCATTTTCAATAAGATTTTGTTGCGAATTGGACTTCGGTCTACCTATACGTAAACTAAACTTTTTCGAGCATTTTTTGGTGTTTGAAAGGCTATATAAAACCATGTCACAACAAAATCTTAATTGAAAATGGGGCTATTTGGATTATAACTTTATTTTATTTAGGAATCGTCAGCAGGCAGAGATGTTTTTGATTTATTTCAACCAATGTCACTCAAATGTTACATTCACAATGGAAACCGAACAGAACGGAATACTGTCGTTTTTAGATGTCACAGTTTATAAAGAAAATAATCCATTTTCCACCTCTGTTTTTAGGAAAGCAACTTTTACTAGCCTAGGAACAATGTTTTGGTAACATCTACTTCCGATACAAAATTTCTTTAGTAACAACCCTTCTCAATAGAGCATATGAAGCTTCTTCAACGTTTGCACTGTTCCACCGTGAGACTGATTTTTTATGAAATATTTTTAGGATGAATAACTTTCCGTTGTATTTGTTTGACCAAAAATTGAAATAGTAAATTTCACCAGAAGCCTAAATTACCCACTGTAGATAAATTGCGTTCCTATTTAGAATTACATTTCATCGGGTTCCAAACAGAAAAAAATGAAGCAAGAAATAATCACAAAAATACACAAGTATTTTCCCCACCTTGTTCCATGTATATGTTCTAGGAATAATTTTAAGCTAGCCTCATTTTATAATCGAAGAGAGGTATCCGATGTGTTGGTGCGCTCCTCAGTAGTATATAATTATAAGTGTTACCGCTGCGAGCGCTCGTACATTGGGAGCACCGTTTTCCAATTGTTTGTGAGATGCCTCCAACACAAAAGTACTTCTTTTCGAGAGGGTCAACTTTTAGAGAAACCCACAAAGTCTTCAATCCGTGACCATTGTACAAATAGTGATCATGTTTTTAGCAGCAACAATTTTTCTGTTTTAGATGCTACCCAGACTACTGCTGACCTCCGCATTTTAGAATCCTTGAATATTTTTAAACGTAGACCGGAGCTGAACGAGTTTTCATCGTCTGTGAAGCTATCATTTCATAGATAATTCATGTTTTTAGAGGTTACATTTGAGAGATCAATTCTTGTTATTCCTAGCCACCTCTTAAGTTTATAATCCGAATTTTGACATTTTCAGAACACTAATGATTAATTTTTTATGATGAATTTGTAATGATCCGAAACGTCTGTTTTTAACAAGGTTTGTGATCACGTTGGTACTTCTTTTTACCCTGATGTACAAATATATTTACTTAAATTTTCAAAGAAAACATTATCACCTTTCTCACTTCGTTCGCTGGTGATGGCAAACAGATCATCAAAAAAATTTGGTCATTTACTTTTTGTGATGTGCCTAACAACTTATGTAATTTCATAAAAATCGGACCATAACTGTTTGAGGTATGACATTGAGAAAAAATAAGGCAGACAAACAAACAAAGGGATGGACGAATCGTCATCAAAAGTTAATCATCTGTTCCTACTAACATATCTAACAATCCTCGTAAATTTCGTCAAAGTCCGTCCATAACTTTTTGAGTTATCTTGGTGATAGACAGACAGAATGATAGACTGACAGTCTGAAAGAAAAACCCGACGAAAAAATAACCTCCTTGGCGGAGGTAATGAAGTCATACGTCAGCAGAAGCAACAATTTAGGCAATCTGAAGCTGGTAATATAAGCAACAAAATCCAACACTCCAGCGGTAACAATTTGTGTAATCGGAAAGCCCTTGCTCAGAAAGTCCGCTGTAACACTTTAAGCAATGCGAATACTGAAATCTGGTATCATATCATAATAAATTTTGGTTATCTGGTGATAGGAGCGAAGCTATGAGGCTAGTATAACACAAATCCCCTTGTAATACAGAAGTCCGAACGCTGTAGCAATAACGTCTTTGGTAAACTGAGTCGATAGTTGTGAGTAACTGGAACGCCCCATGACACAAGACCATCACCCGCGGTAAAGGCGGACGAGCAGTTACAAATTCAACGCCGTCATTTTTGATGGCCAGCTAACTCGAGGTTTCCGGCATTTTTCACATCTCAGTCAACCCACGTGAATACTGAAAAAAGATTTCGATGATGGCTCAACTTCTGCCTCTTTTTGGAGGACAGAAAAACATAGTGACAGACAAACAGTCATATAACTGAACCGGTGATATGATAAATATAATAATGCATTACGTCAGATGTAACAGTGTAATATATTGATGCCTGTAGCAATGAGAATCTATTTTTCAACACTGAAACTATGATTTTCGTTGTATCAGCATCACAACAGTTTCTGCAAATTTCTTGAAGATTGGTCCATAATTTTGTTAGTTATGCTGCTGAAAATTTTCTTGTAAACACTAGTCAAACAAAAAACTACAAAATTTGTTCATTTAAATTTTTGTAACTTATCAACAGTTCCGGTAAATTTCATAAAGATCCATTCATAATTTTTTGAGTTATTGTGCTAACAAGCGCAAAATCAAACCCAGCAACAAACAAACGCACAAACCAACAGATCATCACACAAATTTGACCATTTACTCTTCGTGATATACCTAAAAACTCATGTAAAATTCTTGAAAATCGGTCCGTAACTTTTCGAGTTATGGTACTAAAAGAGAATAGGTAAAGAAACAGATGAAGGGCTCTTAATTCACCAAAGGTTAATCATCTGTTACTGTTAATAGATAAAAGGGGCGCTGGTAAATACGCGACATGGGCCCATGTTATCAAGGTATACATTAGATCACACTGTATTGTATCTCACAGTTTCCTCTTGTAAATTCATATACGAACTGCAAAGTACTTTTTGGTGGGTGAGTATGGGGATCATAACATTAGTTAATCTGTGCCCATGCAGGTTATCAATGGTAATGCAGGGAGGGAAGTACAGAAGTGCTAGTATTAAACATGAAGTCTGGTACACCACCGGGGTCCACTTAGGTGATCTGAAAGCTGAAGCTATGGGATAAAATCTAACATGTCTACGCTAATAAATTTGGAAATTCTAAAATTATCGAACTTCAGCCATAGCAAATGAGGCAACAATGATATTTTAAGAGTATAATTTCAGATAGAGGAGTAATATATCGACAATACATACAATGGCACTGTTCACAAAGCAGCTGTTACCTTTCTTACCTCCAAAGAAGATACAAAGTCACTGAACACTCCCAGCAGCACCACACTAATCATGAAATTATTTGCCATCTTCAGCGAAAAATTGGTTAACCGTTTACTATAATTATTCGCGTTAGTGTGTTACTCTGAAAAGTACTGAGTTCGGTTACCTGAAAAAATACATTTCATCTTTACTAAAATACAGAAAAAAATAAATGCGTATAATGTAGACGGTGTGACTGTAATGGAGTATTTATGTGTGTAAACTGCACGAAGGTCAAGTAATCATGCAGTGTATTATCATTGCGTGATATTCTTCAAGAGCGACTACATCACCGCAAGGCACTGTCACCGTTGTATAAGGGAATATCTATTCGTTCACGCCGGACCGACAACCGTTGAGTCACGGCGGTAAGCTGTACTAACATACAGTATCACTCCCAGATGTCCCTGGGTCCACTGCCAGCTCTATATGAACATGAGGTACTAATACACATAAGCTCCTCCCTTTGCTCCTCCCCATATGACAACTTCGTATGATTTATAACATCTGTGCTGGTGTGTTGCAATGGCAACCGACTTGACTGTCCTGGAACTCCCTCCATATTTTTATGGAAACTTTTGAAACTAGTCAACAATTGCATGATTTCTGTAGAAGTAACTGCATCGATGGGCTTCCAGAGTCAACATTCGCAAGATTTTTATAAGCACAAACTGCAGCTGCATGGTCTTTAAAAAGAAACTAGGGCACGTCATATCAAAGTCACCATTTTTAGGTATAAATATATTTTTTTAATAATAGTACTTTAGCTTCTAACGCTAAGGAGGATACAAGTAGGCTTCTGATTTACGAATGCAATGAATTATTGCTCACATTGTACGTGTAACTAGCTTAAGTAATGGCTTAAATGCTGGGTGTTACTTCTTGTAACGCTAACAATATCACCTTATAGTGAGTTTATGAAAATAACGAGTAACGATATCGACCAAGCGAATTTTATCAAAAGTAACGCGCATTACCGTTACTCATCACATTTCAAAATTTGCAAGCGATGCGCGAGATTAACTGTAGTCAAAAAGAAAAAATCTACTGAAGCTGCGATATTGTGATTGTTAAGAAATTCTGAGAGTGAACAAATTGGGGCTATTGAAGTGTGCACATAAGTTTGATGTACCGGTATATATAAATTAAGGACTATTTTAATGAGGCCAAAATATCTAGTTCCTTGAAATAGTGTATGTTATTAAATTAAGATACTTTCATGAAATATATTGCCACGTTTTATCGGTCATCTATCGTAAATTCATTGATTAAACCTTCACATTGAAATTTTCATTCACCCAAGAAACGGATGGAAGCGGTAGATTACATTCGTGTCTCTTGCCTACCTGATTAATAAATTGTACTTCTTGAGCTTATAACCTAGCTATACCACTCATTGCAACGGTAGGTACATCATTTATTAGTAATCAAATTCATTACAAAACCGAAAAGATAGTAGCACTGTGACTATAAGCGTTTTCAAAAATCATATGAGGGTGAAATCTCAGTGGATGGTGGAATTGATAAATAGACTTCCGGATAGTGTAATATGGATTAGAAAAAGCTGCCCACAAGATTCCCTAATCGCCGAAAACGCCTAGCTTTTGATACAAAGCCATCTGTGAGTGAAGGTCCTATAGCCGCAGAAGAAGGACTATCTCAAAAACTTGCCATAAACGGCCATCATGATGCAAAAGACTGAAGTCATGAAAATGCACGGAGCACTGTGAAGAAATTGGGTGGCTGTGGGGAGGATTGCCAATCCCAATTTGAGCAAAAACCTAGAATCTGCAAGTATTATGCAAAACGGCGATGGAAATGTTGGATTTTAAGCAAAGCGTATCATTGGACCCGTGGAACATCTATATAAGTTAGTAGCACATAAAAATTATTAAAAATACCTTGTCCGGTTGCACAGGACAGCTGACCTCCGCATATCATTGGACCCGTGGAATATCTATGTAAGTTAGCAGCACCCGTGAAACGTTCACGGTCTGGCTTAGGACGCTTCTCATAGATCAGTGAAACCTTCGCATTGTACCATGGCAATTCCTCGTCAACATCACAAACAACACCGAGATTCGATGGATGATATCTTATGCGACCAGCCTTTTTGCTGACAATAATTACTGAAGCTGCCCTTCTCTAACTGGACCCGTGAAATTCCTTTGGCATCAAACCACGATGCAGGTTCCCAAAGATTTGATCTTAGATATTTCGGGCGTATAAGCGATTAAAAAGACCTGGCCTGTGGCCTGAGAGATTATTCACCAGCCGTATCACAGATACGCCAGCTTCCAGAACTCAATAAAGCTCTAGTTTCCTTCTATCTATTAATGATGAAGAGCGTGACACAAAAGGTAAGTACGTAGGTAGGTACGTAGGTAGGTAGGTAGGTAGGTCGGTATTAGCGTATTAATATATAGACTAGCTGGACCCGTGAAAATTTTCACGGTTTACCAACTTTATTTTGAGTGTTTGGAAAATTTCCTTCTACCGGTTTGCTTGTTGTTGGATTTTAATGTAATTAGTTGCACATCTAATTTAATCGTGTTTTATTCGGCCCTCAAAGTGGTGGATTCTGATGAGCTTCTTTCCCAGCTAAAATATTATTTGAGTCTCACGAACCCGAGGGTCCCGATTACTTTCTCCGCAGGTGATGTCGCAGCTTGCCGCAGCTCCTGCTGACGAGGCTAGTTTTGCAAAGTTACGTAGGTTCCCAATACTTCCC
>LQNS02277096.1:13850532-13860539 GCA_001587735.2 Parhyale hawaiensis | reverse complement strand
ATCACAGATACGTTAGCTTCTCGAACTGAATAAAGCTCGAATTTCCTTCTATCTTTTAATGATGAAGAGCGTGACACAAAAGGTAGGTACGTAGGTAGGTACTAGCGTATTAATATATAGATTGAAGATTGATATACTAGCCCAATATGTGACATTCTGCAGAAGTCGTAAATAATACCCTAGAGTTTAGATAATATTAAACCAATTCAGAGATGAAAGCTTCCAATTTAGCCCCTTCACTAGAAAATTGGTTTAGGTTGTTTCATCTTCCTGGTTTATTTATGGACAATGAAAATTAAAAGACCAGTTCATTGAAATGGTTCAAGCACACAGATATAAGTTTGTAAAATCGAAATACCGTCGTGTTTTAAGGATTTTTACCCCCAAGCATCTCAAGACCAACCCAGTGCATGTGGATCGTTTGGGACGTGTCTTTCGCACCCACTTTGTTTTTCCTTCCAAATTCATCCTCCTACTAATTATACTTTGTTTTGTGCTTCCTTTTCTTTCCGGACTTGCTGTTCCCAAGCGCGTGAATCGGACATGGGTTCCACGTTTCTGTTGATATTCTTCATGTCTCTTCTTTCTTTCTCCCTATGGATCACGGTGTACACGGTTAGTAGGGAGGCTTAAAAAAGGAGAATACATCTACTACTGCTTGTGGATTTCAACTAGGGGTGTACGATCAGGGTAATTTTGCTTTTAAGCTAACCACAATCAGACCTACCCCTCACCTCAATCAAGCATCGTGCAATAGCAGGATGCTTCAGTTGTAATGTCACACCCGGACTGCGTAAGTTTGAGACTGTTGCGAGCAGGAGAGTTCTTTTGCTTCGCTTGTAAAGGCAGCATTCGGTGTTCAGATGCTGTTGCAGCGCTGTTGGCCCAAACCATAGTGGGAATTGTCCGGGGCACAAATTATCATATTGGAAGTTCCATCGTTGGCACCATAGCTCTCGACGATCAGTGATCGATTGAATCCGTCCACGCCTCTGGGGCTGAAAGCTAGGCCTCCTCAAGATTTTTTGGAGACCTTGCCAGAAGGCAGATAGCTATCTGCAGCAGTGCGTGTTGGCTTCCTAGTTGGGATGTGCGGTCACGTTGACGTTATTGTAACTGTTAGCTTTCTGCAGAAGTTAAGGTAAAGATCCCGTCGATTTGGTGGCGTCTTTTACAATTCTATCAAGTTTCAATGCATTAACTCTTATCTTATTTTAAATTAGACTTTCGAAAAGTTTGTCTATCTCCGTAAAATGGAGCTTGCAATCATGATTAGGTTAGTTCTAAAACATGCAAAGCGATTCAGAAAGGGTTAGTTAGAGCGCGTGTACTTGAAATTCCGGACCAGTTGAGCCTATAACGGCTCGACTGAACTCAACGATGAGTTCTTAGGTTTGACAAAATGGAATACGAAATTTACATCATATGTAGGGAAACATACAGGCCGGCAAAGGAACAAGAAATGGACAAAAACGATCCTACTCTTATATTCCACTTAAAACTATGCTGAGTAGTTTCGTACACCTGTAACACAATTTAGAATGATGAAAGCAGAGCTTCTACTTCAAGTTCTATGCAAGTCAAGCTTTGCGGATTTATTTTGATCCTACTCTAACGAGTCCATCACTCGATGACACCTCAAATCTACCCTTGAATTCATAAACAAGAAGTTCTAATTCTCACGATCAACTGGATTATTCTGCATACATTATTCGCTCTGGATATTGCACAAATCATTTCGAGAAAATTAAATGCGTAGCCTCATTAGAGTACGACACGGTATTTTCGTTCAGAAATTATATACTCATACACTATCCGGATAAAGTGTCATACAACTCCCACTGCTTAGTTGTGCTTCGTTAAGCCAATAAGCCTCGACTTGTCCCTCAATTCAATTTTTGAAACCAGCACCCAGTTTTGAGTTTCGGATAATGCGGACATAAGACTGTCTTACTCTGTTTTGTGATTCTGGATTAAGTAATGTCCTGGGATTGACTTCATTAGCATTGGCGGGATGTTAGAGTGTTGTGCCCTCTCGCCCTGCTAAATTGGTGTGAATTCTTGTGAATCCCGGCAAGCTGCGTCAATGTACCGTACTTGAAATTTACGCCCCAGTGTGGGTTCACTGTCCCAAGCACACATGGGGATGGTCTGAGGGTGGTCGTAGTAATCATTCAACCATTCCGTCTCTGTCGTAACAGCTTTAACAATGTTTGACAAAGGCCGCGCACTCAACTGGGGCCTACCGGGCAATGCGCATGCATATCTGCAGAATCAATGAATGCATGTCGGCCTATTTGCAGTCCAGCAGACAAATATGTTTCGCATACTTTTTACTTGTCCGAAGCTTCATACGAGAGCTTCGGTTTTTCTATTCATAAACGTGTTGCAAGTGTAATTAGGAGCTCGACTTCCCCGACTGTCGCTGAAAAGTCAATTTAACAACACCTAATAAAGTCTTTACCCATTTCATGAGTGGTAGAAGGAAGTTGAATGCTAAAAGCTCTAATCTTACGGGTGAAACCAATGTGCACTGTTTTATTCCAACGGCAAATGTAAAACGCACTGTTTCTGTTGCAGTGCCGCATCCAAAAAATTATTAACATAGTTTACAAGCGCTGTCAGCCTATTTAAAAAAACATAGAGATCTGCCATCGAGCTCTGTCGAAAAGATCACTGATGCTTACGACACGGAATTAATTCAAGATTTTAACCGGAAGTGTAACATGCTGACCATCAAAATAGATGTAATTGCACCGTCTGCTATGTTAGTATCAGATGGAATTCACGACCCAATTGTGGATTGGTTGAGCGATGTTTGACCCTACGCTCTAGCGCCGGGTTGCAATAGCGTCGTTCACGACCACTTTGCCTTCACGTAAGGTTTCCTGCGCGCGCCACCACTAAAATAAACACTACCTAAGTTAACTTAACTTGGCCTAACCTAAACTAGCCTTACCTAACCTAATCTCCTTACCTAACTTTGTAACCTAACCTAGCCTTATCTCACCCAACTTAACACAACCTAACCTTTCTGACCTTACCTAACCATACCTAACGTTACCTAACCTAACCTTACCTAACCTAACCTTACCTAACCTAACGTAACGTAACTTAATCAGCGAGCGATACAGCAAGCAGCGCGGCGAGCCAACTTGAACGCCGCTCACACGCACACGATCTGCGTCCATGAACGCACACAACGTGGTCGTGAACGACCATATAGCGCCGCCGGGTTGCATCCCGCAACCTAAGGCTCAGAGCACTTCGCGAATGATGTGCGCTGTTTTGCTTTAAATTGTCAATACAGCATTCAATTGCTATGCTGAATAGTGCCATTAATCTATGCTTTAGATTCTTTTAAAGCCACAGTTGGTTAGCCCACCAGTTAAGCATTGTAAGAACTGAGGAAAGCAATACTTGAGAAGCCTTATCACGCATCCTATCTATTGTAACTGCAAGTCATTAACTCATGACAAGAGCTGCGGGTATACGCACAAATACGTACGTATACCGCGTAATGGTCGTACTAACTAACTGAGGAAGGTACGTAGGGAGGAACAAGCACATTATTATCTAATCTAATCTAATACTAAGAATGACCGCCGTGTGTTTATATATATATATATATATATATATATATATATATATGATATATATATATATATATATATATATATATATTATATATATATATATATATATATATATATATATATATATATATATATATATATATATACATACAGTATATATAAATATATATATTTATATGTTTGGTGTCACGCTCTTAACGAAATTGATAGGCGGAATTTAGCCCAGGTTGGAGACTCTGGTTGTCCTCTCAAGCTCCATCGAAAGTGATAGGCAGAAAATAGGCCGGGTTGCAGAAGATGGCAGTCGTACCTTAAGCAGGGACAGTTGAAACTCCATCAATGAAGACATCGCAGGCTTAGTCTGATTTGTACGAGTACTAGCTTCCCCACACATCGAATCTACGGCAAGGTACAGGGCGACCTTATGTCTGAATGCACTTCTTGCATTGCCGAAGTTGAAATCGTAGCACTGAAGATATCTGAAGCTTTCGTTGGCACTCTCATGCTGCTTGATTCGTAGTTTCTTCCCACAGATGATTTCGTTGCATGAGCTATTCTTCCCATTTTGTTGCAATTGTCTACGAAACTGACGAAACATAAGTTTTCACGGGCAGTAGACAATTATTTCTTCTAGCTTACTGTTTTCCTCTGACGAATCAGTTTCTCTTCATAGATCAAAATTTGAGCACCTCAAATGAAGCAGATATTTGAGGTGGAAAGACGGTATCAACGGTATCTTTGTTACGGACCGAACACATTGTATGTAAGCTGCAATTTTGTTTAGGTGTGTTAGAGTGTTTTACGCAAGAAGTTACTTCTGCCTGTCTATACAGAAGACCTAAGGATGACAGCACGACAAAGGATCAATAAAGAAAAGAAGAAAATTAAGAAGCAAATAAGAGATGAGCAGATTCCGCACCGGCCTAGAGGCATTAGGCAAACGTATAGGTTATTGCGTGAATTTTTCACGCACGGGTCCACTAGTTATAAAATAATTACCTCCGCCAAGGAGGTTATGTTTTCGTTGTGTTTGTCTGTCTGGCTGTTTGTTTGTCTGTTACCAATATAACTCAAAAAGGTATGAACCGATTTAGACGAATTTCACAGGGATTAGTAGGTATGTTTGGAGGAATAGATGATTAACTTTTGGTGAAGATATGTCCATCCGTTTGTTTGTTTTTCTACCTCATTTTTCTCAATGCCATAACTCAAAAAGTTATAGATGGATTTTTATGAAATCAACGTGAGTTGTTAGGTATGTAACAAAGAATAGACCACCAAATTTTGGTAATGATCCGTTCATTCGTTCGTTTGTCACTGTTTTTAATTCTATGCTTGTTAGTACAATAACTCTAAAAATAAAGAATGGATCTTCATGTTAAAAGACTTAGATTATTGAATTTTGGTGCAGATCGGTTAGTTCGTTTGTATGTTTGACTCATGTTTGTCATTACGCTTGTTAGCTGTATAACTCAAAAAGCTATGAACGGATCTTCAAGAAAATTGCACAAGCTGTTATTATCATCAAAAGGCACAAATGATTAGATTTTGGAGTTTATACGGAGAAAATTATGGTTTCAGAGCTAATTTGAATTTTTTGCTACCCTTGCCTCGTTGGCGGAGGTATGCGCTCTCAGAGTGCTCTAGTTGCCTACTGAATCCCTTCAGAAGGGAACAGGATCGCCAAAATTTCCAACGGAACAAAAAATGCCTTCAGATAATAAAGGGGTAAGGATTTCACTCTAGCCTTCTGCAACCTCGTCATCGTTGATTACGGAATCTGCATCCTGGCCTATTTTTCGCGTATTTCGTCAAGAGCGGACACGAAAAAAAAATGATAAATATTGGATGAAGGAAACCTAAGAAGAGACTACAAACGACGATGAAATGGAGTGCTTAGAGAAGCTGTGTACATGTATCTACATTGAGTGAACTTCAACGTTGCAAAAGGAAGTATTTTTTCCCATCTATTCTTAAGAGCGTGACACCGAACTTATAAATAAATTAATATATTAATAAATATATATAAACACACGACGGTCATTTTTAGTGTAAGATTAGATGTAGGTATCTATCGTGTCACGCTCTTGACGAAATAGATAAGCAAAAAATAGGCCATGCAGGCTCCAGATTTTGTAAATCGATCACTAGGCTGCAAAAAATGGCGAAGGCTGAACCTTATCCCTTTATCTGAAGACACGTCATTCTTGGAATCGGAACAATATGTATGCAGCTTCTGGAGTCCGATTTTATAACTTTTTTCTCTGAGGTTACGACGCGTAAATTCGGCAGATAACCAACGGAGCACTCACGAGATGATGATTCTTCACGGGTAGTAGACAACTATTTCTTCTTGCTTACTGTTTCTCTCTTCTTCGTTTTCAACAATATTATCCATGTGCAAAGAGAGTCGCTGAAACAGATCTTGCTATTCCAGGTATTTCTGTCCATTACCATGTGGTCCTCCAGCTCCATATCACGCATATCATCCCTCCACTGTCGTTCTTTGTCAGCGCGAATTTACATTGCCCAAATATTTTAGCACTTCAGTGAAGCGGATTTTTAAGTTCGCAAGGCCGTATCTTGGCTACAGAGCGCTTACATGTATACAAGCTGGCTGGAGTTACATTCAGGTTTGCAGTGCATTACTCAAGACTAGCTGGACCCGTGAAAATTTTCACGGTTTACCAACTTTATTTTGAGTGTTTGGAAAATTTCCTTCTACCGGTATGCTTGTTGTTGGATTTTAATGTAATTAGTTCCACATCTAATTTAANTGCATTCATTTCCAATAACGCATAAACAATTAAAAAGACCTGGCCTGTGGCCGAGAGATAAGTCATCAGCCGTAGCACAGATACGCCAGCTTCTCGAACTGAATAAAGCTCGAATTCCCTTCTATCTTTTAATGATGAAGAGCGTGACACAAAAGGTAGGTACGTACGTAGGTAGGTAGGTACTAGCGTATTAATATATAGATTTACGTCTGTCTCTCACTATATTGAAGACCCGCGTCTAATTAAGAAGGAAAATAGGGAACATATAAGAAGTACGAGACTACTACAGTCTCATGAGCAAAGACGTGCTACGAATGGAGAGAGATGAATCGTCTATGCGATACAGTCAAGAAATACTTGAAGCCGAAAGGTTACAGAAGTGAACGAAAGCTGCTGATAAGCGTGAGCGGGAAAATATGGAAACGTCAAGTCGTAGAAAAGAGGTCCTAAGGTTGACTACACAACTATGGATCAATTAAGAAAATGAAGCTATTCAGAGAAGATTCCACAACGGTCTATATTAATAAAAATATCGATAATTGCGTGATTTTTTCACGCACGGGTCCAATAGTAGTATTGTAAAAGAATGATGGGTCGATCACTATAAAGTTAATAAAAAAGTCTGTAGGACAGTGAAGTTAGATGCATAATTTTTTTTTTTTTTGGGGGGGGGGGTAACAAAATCTTCGAAAAACTCTGCATAATATTGTTTTTGTTCTTTCTTGACATTCTCAGTATTTTACAGGAAAAAATAAGTACAAATAAAAATAGAATATCAATGCTTTATATTGGTATATTTTCAAGGAAAAAACGCTTCGGGGCTGAGCTTTCGGACTTAGGTGAAGCTCCGTTTCAAGGGTTTTTGGATCATGGAAATTTATTAGTCGACTCTATATCTTGGCTGCCTCCGAGAGAGGGAGGTATATAGCTCCTAAGAGTGTCTTCCTATTTACTTTGAGCGCGAAAAATATTGTAACGAAATACATACCTATTTCTGCCGCAGTTTTGCAGCACAGGTAGAAGATAGCTTTGGGTAAAAGACACAGTTGACTAAAGTCAGTATGTGAAGTAAAAGAATGTACGTCAAGTGACGTCAGTAGGTAAATCATTGTTCACGGCGATGGAAGAAATAGATTTATCGGCGAGACCCACAATTTCTAGCTGGACGCTGCCTGTGGAAGACAATCATTTAATTTTATCACACCAAAACGACTCAAAACTATTGCTTATTTTGTAATTGGAAGGATAATATGACTAGTGCAGTAACGCCCGGTGTTGAAATTTGAGAGTTACTGTACTTCTCATATTCGACGTCCAATTTACCACTGATTAGTGCTCATGTACGTGTACTGTGGCTTGAAGAATAGATGCGTATTCTGCGTCGCAAAAATGAACAGTTTAATTTTGATGAGGTCGCTATGTTGGCTAAAATTTAATGTAACGAAGTTTAATGTAACGGGATAGCGTGGGCAGTTAGGCATAGAGTAGTCTATATGGCACTTGTAATGGATTTCTTGTTGCACTTTTTACTACTATATATTTTAATGCTTTGTATATTTTATTTAATTCTCATAACTAAAATGGAACGATTTTTTTGTTTAATCCTCCTGATTTTGAATGTTTTTCTACACATAATATTATTATAAGCACGAGTGTGTTCTTTTAAGCACACGTGTCGCTTAGTTCATGTTCGTTCGTTCGTTCGTTCGTGACTGAAGGCTAACGACCCAAGCTCGACTCATTAATAACGAAGAGTCGAGAGCCAAAGCCAGTTAAAGTCATTGACATAGCTAAGGCGTTACTTTACTTTACTGCGTCGCTTTAGATAACAAGTGTTGTGGTGCTCTGGAAACCTGGAAACAGATGTCCTGGTGTGCTTCCAGTTACACATATATATTGGTAAATCTAGAGCGCAGCACTTCTTTCAACCCAGCTCCACACGGCCGAGACCTAGCGGTACTAGCTTTACTAGCTTCGTCGACCTTCTATTAGGTCAGGATGTGGAGACAAGAAACCCATCTTTCGTGAAAGCTACAGGACCGACTTTATAATTTAAGAATTCTTTATTTAACTTTTCAAGATTCCCGACATTCCTATTTACTCTCGACAATTGAAAGAGCTACTGCATAAAGAATGAGCGGACCTACTTATAGAAAAATATTTCCCTATCGTGAATTTATCGGCATTTATCCGATATTATCGGATACTTCTCAGTTTTTCCCATAAACTGCTGATGAATGGCTATGAATTTGCGATTGGGTTATTATTTTAATATGATGTACATTATTTTACTGTTATGAGATAGTTTTGGTGTATAGTAGGATATGCGTTTTCAGGCACCTATTTTGTACATCAAGTAACTACCTTCTAATGCAATAATTGTTTGATTCATAGGAGACGATCTAGAATGATCGATATTTAGTTGCTAGAACTTTCAGTGAGAAGGAGGGGAGCAAATTATGCGTTTTCAGGGTAAAAATTATTAAATCTGTGCCGCCGCTTCGGCTCGAGCTACTCTCAATACCAGCACGAATGCAGTTTAATTGGCCTATTTTGTATCAACAATTCTACGGCACAAGTAAAGCGCTCGAAGAATGGGTTATCCATTTCATTTAATTTAGAAGTTTGACTTCAAGGCGCTAAATATAGAAGACTGTTAGACATCGATAGATTAATTTGGGGAGACGTAACACGAACACTGAAGAAGTGAACATCTAGGGCATGTCCGCCATAGATGTCGCTGCCGCCGGTGGAATTACATGTTCCAAGCTGATATCGTATATCTTACGTAAGGTTGTAGATAAACTATTTGTAGGTTGATAATTTGTATCAGTACCAATAGGGGCTCAATTTTTATACGCGTACATGTGTCAGCAGAAATTGATATCCTTTGTAAAATGAAAAATAGAAAACTTTTAAAATTCCCGGGATTTTTCTTCCTCAATTCAAAAATTATGGAACCTTCATTCAGTATCGGGATTAAGAACCCTAGTGAAGACCGTGAGCTTCCATATAAAGCGGTATCTGTCGCCACTTGAATCCTCGCTTTAGTGGAGCAACTGTTTACCTTTGCAAGGAGTATTAAGAATATCTTCTAAGTTGCAATTTTAGAAGCCATTTTACTCTAATTTTATTTTGCTTTGGTTTATAGAATACCTAGGCAGTGTAGATACTCTAACGTTTCTAACTTTCGTTCCCCTGACGACGATCAACGTATAGTTGTTCAAAAGCTTGGCAGTAAAACTTACAACTCAAAAAATATTCTTAATAGTCCTTGGAAATATGAATCCTGAGTGTCCAATATTTCAACTGATAAGTTTACCTTATGTTCTAGTATTAAAAAAAACAGATTCGGCCAATTTCTTCACTCGCAACAGGGTAATTTTCTGTTCTCAAGAAGGCGCGGATGCTTTCCTGGCAGCACGCTCGCTTCAAAAAAGACTTCAGAACAAAGATTCCCATTACTACCCGTTTTATTACGCAACTGATTTTATTAGAAATGGAATCCGCTGCCAGCAAAGCGAATAGAATGTCAAAAACTAGAGCGCTCTGAGAGCGCATACCTCCGCCAAGTAAAGCAAGGGTAACGAAAAATTCAAATTGGCTCTGAAACTATGATTTCTTTCGTATCAAC
>LQNS02277096.1:13827194-13844857 GCA_001587735.2 Parhyale hawaiensis | reverse complement strand
TAACTGCTCCAACTACCGGGGATCCAGAGCCAGAAATCCAAAGCCGGGGATCCAGAGCCAGGTATCCAAAGCCGGAGATTCAGAGCCAGGGCCTTTAAATTTCCAACTACTTTATTCCCATTCATCGGATCACTACGCCCTTGAATTTATGCCTATCTTATGTATTCCCATAGAGCGTGACGGAGAGACGGACCAACATTGGAGCAAAGGAGTAAGTAAACAAGGGAGCAAGCAACCAACAACTATGTTGTATTGTATAGTGGATTACAGGTTTCGATTCACTTGCGTCTCTTCTAAATATTAAAGAACTGGTTCAAAATTTTCCTATGAAAGGTTGGCTCAATGTTAATTGTATCCCATTTGTTGATTTCAGTTTTTCCCTGTGTGCGCACTATTGGCTCCCCCCCAAAAAAATATATATATATATGAATTTATTTCTGTATATGTATTTGCGCATATGCACATGCGATGAAAAAATTGACCGTATTTATTCCTAATTATGGCTCGATGGTTTTTTCGATATTTTAAGAATTTCCTATGGTGTTCCGATCTATATAGAAGTGAAGTGAAGTTACTCAACCGGTCTCGCTTAGTACAATAGACAATATCACGTGGAAAAGCTTAAATCTTGAAGCAAATTTTATAGTTAACTGGGAGTTGCGTGCAAAATTCGTTTCCAACGGTTCCGAATAGGAACCTTATGAAGAACAAATAATATAAAAGTTCTGCTGTTGGGTGCTGTAGAGACTAATTTGTACTTATCTGTTTTTAATTTTATTGTCAAGCTTAAAAAAATGGCTAACTACATATTATAGACTCTCGAGACTGGAGATTGTGCTTATTTTGTCGCACTCTTAAAAAGTGGTATGGTAAAATCAGACCAGGCTACAAAAGATGTCAGAAGAGATTTCACTGTAAAAATGAATGCGCTTGATACTTCACTAACTTTAATATTCTGACTACTTGACGGCTGACGTATATCTTAACACTCTAATGGATCTTTCTTTTCAACTTTTAGTTTGATAAAAATTATGAATTTATTCCTCCCTCAATATGTTTTATTGCTCCTTTTTATAAGTTTGCAAAACGGTATATTTCGAGATCAAATTTACATTCTCAAACGTTACCCACAACTATTACCGCACATGTCGCGTTGTTTGCCACGTGTGACTAGCCTGGAAATTTCATTGAAAAATCAATGCCAATCTTGTAAAATTTTTCCTAATACTAAATTATTATTAAAAAGGTTTTCTGTTTGTATATTTATAAAACCCTGGGGATAATTATATATGAGCTGGAATACTAACTAGTATGGAAATTATCCAAAAGATCGCAGAGCAAGAAAATATTTCCCAGTCTTGGTCACGTGCGAACATACTCACTAATGGCGCGTATATCCTTGAATAAGTTCATATTTTTGGTGTATTGGATGCAGCGCCCATCTAATCAAATTCACCGCTTAGAAAAAAGTTGCTGCGTAGTTTTATTTCACTTATAAGTTTGAATTACTTGCGTTTCTCCGATTTTGAGTTTGATTTTTGGTAGTACCTAATATATCAAGGATCAACGTGTCTTGTATATCAAGGGGCAGAGCTTCACGATACTGCGGGCCAATGAAGTTGCGGGGAGTGGTGACGTCACGGCAACGGACGTGTTCGTATTAAGATCTGAGTTTTCTGCAGCAACCACGGTACACTAGTAGAATCACACATCTGGATGCGTAATTATCAAAAAGGTTTAGTTTATAATCTGAAAAAGGCGGCCAAGGGAATTTTGATGCTGCATACACGACTTTGTAGGTATATGCCTGGGACTAAACCATCCTCCTTTCCTCCCACCCCCACCCCCCCCAACCAAGCCAAGCAGATGTTTAGACTTAGTTCACCTGTGCAGTGACGCAGGTGGTGCCAGTGTTGCCATGTGCTAATAGTTAAAATATCGCTAGATGGGCTACTTTTTTCTGCTGAATTCAAGTAATACCCCCAAAATGTATTGTTTCTATTTACACTCATTGTGTGTCACAATTTTAAAATAAAAAATCTTCTTAGTGACACTAAATGAACTCCCTATGGCTTTTACACTTATGCGAGTACACTTACAGTGGTAACATGCAGCGTTTTCATTAAATGTGGGTTGTCGCTAGCTGTGAAAATTTGTCGTCAACTGAGCTCAGAGGTTTCCATCTAGCGACTTTCTCTCTAAAGTGGCAACACTGGATGTCTCATTCGAGCGAGAGCTTAGGTTGCATAGCGTGACTAGATTCTTGATGCCAACTAATTTCAGTACCACTCCTCCCAACATTGCCTTCTCACCCAAAAATTTGTCAGATTTTTTGCAGTTCATGTAACAGGTACTGTTAAAAATACAAAAAAATGTCCAAAAGTTATGAGTAATCTAAAATACACGGAGTTTGTTAGTACACGTGGATATGTACAGGTGCGGGACTCACAGCTGTGGTATCGCAAGTACATGTAGGTGTTTGGCTTCAGTACACGCGTACATACACTGTTAAACGCATAAATTTGTACATGAATGTGCACGCATTTACATGCATGCACACAAGAACCAATTTAAAGTGGGTTTCAAAGCTCGCCTTTCACGACCTTAAAATATAAAGGAAACGATTGGTTTTGCTAAATTACTGAGTACAATGTTTGAAAATACGCCGTGAAGCGGGTAGCGGTGAACAAGAGAAAAATTATAGACTTGATATCACTGCGAACTCTGAAGTTTCTGCCATAATGGTAATGCTTCGTTGATTTTTTTTTTCTTTTGACTAAAAAAATTAAACAGGGATCCATAGGTGGAGGAACGTTTGTCAGTTCAACAGAAGTGAGACTTTGACTGTACACGGTTACTTACTTGGGAAAGCATTTTTTCTGCTACAGTAATTATTTGTGAATACACGAAGTATTGGGGTTTGGAAACAAGTGCGCCAAGTGTTGGTATGTATATGAAAAAATATTCAGTTTCTATTTTTAGTAACCTTGGGGTAGAAGATTGAAAACGTTATACAAGATATATACCAACCTCCCTGTTCGATTATTCAGTACACTTGTCGTACTTAACTTTTGAAGTGTGAAGGAAAACGCTTTAGCTTAGGACTTTCTACGGCTTCGTAGCTATGAAACTGTACTTTGCGTTAGAAATACGAACCTCTGTTATTGAATTGCAGTGAGTGTGGTTAGACAATATACGTTGGGGTTGACGACGTGCTGTTAATTTCACTCAACTTGACGTGTGATGTTAAGGAATGCGTCACAGTTAGATGACGTGAGTTAGCAGAGACCGCGTGGATTTTGCTACTATGACGTGCGTTAGCAGTTACAGAGACCAGCATTTCACCTTGAGACGTTTTTCATTTGCTTGCGACTTTTTTTGTTCCACTTTTTTTCTCGAAAACTACTTGACCGATTTCGATGATTTTGGTCTCTAAAAATTGTTAATCTTTTACTCTAGGTGCTTAACTCTTATTTGAACCCTAGATGCCCCTACAACCCTGTCAGGGTTAAAAAAGGCAGTCTAATACGCTTGTCATACTCGCCATTTTTTTATTATTGGGCCAATCAACGTAATTTTCTTTTAAAACCCTGTATCTTCACCCTGTCCAGTGGCAAACGCCATTTTTTCCCCAAAAAGTTTAACCATCACCTTGTCAGGGCTAATTAACCTTTTTACCCTAAACACATATGTAAATAAGGGGTTGTCCCCCTTTTTTTCGAAAACTACTGCAACGATTTCATTGATTTTGGTCTCAAAAAATTTATAATTTTTAGCTCTAGGTGCATGACCCCTTATTTGAACCGTAGGTGCCCCTACAACCCTGTCAGGGTTGAAAGAGGGGGTCAGAATATTTCTTACACCATTCTTGTATACACCATTGTATATGATTGGACGGATAATCAATTTTTCCCTGCCCCCGTCAAACTCAAGGTGAGCGTGCAAAGATTGAGCCTTGCCGGACCTGGTAACTACCCGAGACTGCGTCTCACACAATGGCCGTTTTACACGGGGTCTCTGTGGGCTTACCTGTATCTTTTGTGCCATGTTATTTCATTTTCAAAATTCCGTTTATCAATATACAGGAGCTGAGATAGTTATCATGTACAAGACTCCTCTCAACAGATCTAATCATCAGAGTGCCGCCTCGTCCTCATGTACCTCATGACTTCTGGAGCAATTTGGACCATACCTAGTACGGAAAGTAAGTTCGCATTGCATTGATTACATTTTCATAGAAGCTGCAGACAAGAATTAATTGACATCCTTGAAGTAATTCTTTACTTCGTCGAATGAGGAGGAAATTGTTCTAAATTTCATGCCGTTTCTCATTATTCAGTGATGAAATATGGCAACCAAACCCTAAGTAATGAAATAAATATCGCATCTGCTAACATTATGCTCTAGAAAACAAAAATATGAGGAAGTTGATCATATGTTACATATTAAAAAAGTTTACGGAATTATAGTAGTAACTACACATACTGAAGGTATTGCATTGTATTGGCAACTCACTGTCAATGCATAAAGGTAAAAAGGAATTTCAACCCCCTTTTCCATAGAGTGGCTCTCTAATTTAATCTTGCCCCCGTCGCACTTAAGTCTTCTTGACGTTCCTAACGGTAAAATTTGATATAAATGCGAAGTCAACTTTACCGCTCGATGCACTGGGAAATCAAAACGCACTGGTTCGTGATGCGGATATAGACGAACTGACCCCAGAAAAGTAAGTACGGCTGTAGTGGAACACGGTCGTTAAGAACCCGTCGCAAGACTTTGACGGAAGATTCAACAACCCACGCCCCTGCCCTCCCAATTCTGGGCAAAGTAAGTGCCTCCACGATCGTTGTAGATATCAGGGAACTTGCCGACTCTGCACACCGCGCGCCACACAGATCGCCTACACACCTGGCTCGGCACTTGATCCCGGCACCAAAGTGCCTCGTGTTCAGCACACTATGCTGTAGCTACCGTGTGGCGACGAAATTTTGTCTTTGGTTGTGAAAATTGTAGCTGGCAAACTGAACGATGCATATCTGGACATTAATTTAATTATATTAGGAACATAATAATTACAAGTAGTGCTTTTGCTGACCTTTGTTCAAAAAATATTTAACAACTACAGGTAATGCCTTAGAACAATTGGACAGTAAGGAGCAACTGTACCACTCTAATTGTTTTACCGAACTAACGAGCAACACTCACGACTAACATAGTAATACGGTAGCTATCGCTGACTGTGAGGAAGAAAATCCTATAGCAATTGTACTGCAGCAGTTACCAATAATATTCACACCTCTTGTGCAACACTTACTTCATTACTGTTTCTAGATACTGTATCTAGATGCTTTTTCGTGTCTAAATACAGTATGTAGATAATTTTCTAATGCAGTATCAAAATGTACTATCTATAGGTACATTTACCTGTATCTAGATACTTTTCAATAATACTTAAGGGAGCCTTTCCCATTTTTTTTTTCTTTATTTTTGAACCAATTTTTCTGAAATTTGCACATAAGATGTAGAATTAAAAAAAAAAAAAACACACGCACATTTTGTTCGTGTAACTTTTTCTGTATAGGACTTAGTTTTTTCAGAAAATGAGATTTTCATTTTTTTATGAATTTTAAAAAGAACGTAAGTCGATGAGTTTTTATGCTACACTAAAAACAAAGATAGTTTTGGAATCCTCCAAACATTCCTAACAACGCTAATGAGGGTTTTTTTAAATTCCTTTTCGTTTTCTATCGACATGAGTTTTTAGATGGGTTACCGAAAAAATCATAATATATGTAAATTTCCTTGATATTTTATATAATAAAAAAACTAAAAGGAAATTGAAAAAAAAATCTCTCCTTAACGTTGTTAGGAATGTTTCAAGGTTTCCAAAACAGTCTTTGTTTTTAGTGTAGCATCGACTTGCGTTCTTTTCATTCTGAAAAATCAAATTTTTCAGGGTGGCAAATTTTATGTTTTTGTGGATGAATTTTTTTTTTTAAAAATGCGCTGTTTGCAGTGGAAATGCACTTGACATGTTTTATCTATAGTACATTTCCACCTAGAAAGAACTTACATTCGTCATTCACTAATAAAAATTTGAAATAGCTGTGTATTAGATGAATAAATAATGAAAAAAGTCAATTTTTTACCCCTTCCGGACCCCCTTTGCCCCCCCCCTCCCTTTTTGGAGGGTTCTAGAGCTGCTAGCCCCATAAAAATTTGGGACGTTATAGCCCCACACCTGAGGACACTTTTTGAGCATAAAACACGAAATTGAAAATTTTGACCATTTTTCGTGAAAAGGCGTTAAAAGGCCCCCTAAAAATAGCTAAGTTCTATCAAATGTAGAAAGTTGTCAACTCGACGCTTTTTTTATTTATCCAAACAGCTGGTAGAACCTAAAATTTAATTTACTCCATTAAAATATATTAATTATAAACGCGTGGTGCAAATACAGTCATTTGACAATTGTTTTGTGTTGTGTACGAGTTGACCCATAATTCGTGCTGCCGTCTGAAGTTTGAACATGACTTGCACTTCATCAGAATGTCGCTGTTTTCATTTTTGCAGGATCCTGAGGTAACCTGAATCATCTTAGCGCGGTTAAATGTGTATTTCTCTAATACAACATTATATTGGCTTCGTCTGCATCTGTAGAGAGGCTTTTTTCGCTCGGGGGTTTAACCCTGGTACCCCGAAGGGCCTCTCTTTCAAATACGGTGCTTGAAGTACTTATCGTTTCAAAAATCTAATAACTACTGTAAATAAGACCTCCTACAGCTACAAATATCAGCCTTGAATAGGGAACTATTTTTTAATTTTCATGTCAATAATTGTTTTCGTTATTTTGGGTTGAATTAAATGTTTCAATAGAAATGTATTTCTGCCATTTACTAATTTGCTGTGGAACACTTTATCTGGCTTGAAAGTTGCATTATTGGTATTATTGTTAAAATGCACCAGACTAGCTACGTAACAACGGATTAAACTTCAAAAGATTATCAACCCCCACGCAACCAGCCCAGCAAGAAAAGAAAAATGAGGGAAAGAAAGATCACGTAATTACTCAGTTTTAAAATTCTTAAAAAGCTGCCAATGCCCGCACCAACATAGGCAGAGCCATAAAGATAATTCCAAACATCACTGCATGATGGAGAAACGAACGAGAATACTGGCTGGTACGACATTGCACCGATTCCAGGGGAAACTCATGAAGGGCACCAGGACGCCGAGTGTATGCAGCACCCAAGCGAATGGCCCCGAAAAAAAAAAACCGCCCGTGGATTAGTACGGCCATTATATATTTTCCAGAGAAAGCAAACTCCACCCAACTCTGTGACGATGCGCCACATCATAAGGCACAACACCATCCAGCAGAAACGCACATCGACGAACCACCTGCCAAGCAAACTCGGATGACAATCGGCAGTATAACCCCAGACTAAGTAGTAATATTCTAAAAGGGGGAGGACATAGCAACTGAAACAGCGACGTATGCACTCTACCGAGCCAAACACCCTCCAGGTGCGACGCGTAAGACCGATTTTCTGCGGTGCTCTTGAGGCAACTGAACGCTTGTGGGTCTCAGACGTCAGCTTGGGATCGAAATTGACACCCACGATTATTAGGTTATTAACCAGAAGTAGCGATACACCATCCTGTATAAGTGCGAGGAATGCAATTCTCATTCTACGTGATGTAGACAGTTTTAGTCTTTCGTGCATTCAATCTCATTCCTTACATATAACGCCAGGAATCAATTACCTTCAAATCCCGATGAATGGACTCCGAAATCCCCAACCTATTACTAGGATTCTTACAAACAGCCAGGATAGAGCTGTAACTACCGAATGAAATTCGGTATTTCGGTAGTACCGGCGGTATTTTCATCTACCAAAATACCGCATCTTTTCTGAATTTTCTACCGATACTGATACCGAATGACTTTCTTCAGTACATTTGAATTTTCCGCGCCCACAAAAAACTTCTTAGCCCTGTTTGATCCATTGTCCTTCCTGGAAGACATTAGGAAAATGCCATTGATTTTCGTTCAGTTGAGCTTTTTCACGCTGTATTGCACTTCAATGAAAAGAAGAGACGTTACTCTGTGAGAATTGGGCGTAGTGTATCGTGATATTTCGCTCACTCAACTGTCACGTGCTTCCGAGCTTAGTGGAGCGTGAACGGCCAGTGGATGATGTACTAAAGGGATTGAAAAAAGTGTTCTATGGGCTCTAGAATTTATTAAAATGCTTTAAAAGTGTTTTTATATATACATATAAAAAATTACCAACCTTCATGCCCGGTGGGCATATTTTCTCTCTTTTGTAAGCAGCTTGCTGGCGTTCTTGCCCATAAGCTAGCAATGATCTTCCAGCGCCTGATACAGTTAGGAAATTTTTCCCATTTTCGGCTTGCTGGGAATATTACTCCCATTCCCGAGGGTCCAGTGTCGCCCCATGTCGCTAACTACCGGCCCATTACGGTGACGCACATTTTATCGAAAGTTTTCGAGAAATTGGTCGCTTGCGAGTTTGGTTGTTTTGCTGAGGTTATGGGTTTGCTACATGCTGGTCAGTTTGTGTATAGAACTGGTTTGGGTTGTTGTTACACCTTGATGCCGGTGCCACACCATTTGCAGTCTGCGCTGGATCGTCGGTCAGAGACACGCCTTGTACAGTTGGACTTGAGCAAGGCGTTAGAAAGGGTCAACCACAGGGGTCTATTATACCAGCTCGTGTCGTTTGGTGTGGGTGGTAGAGTTCTGTCAATCATTCGTGAATTTGCTTCTGAGCGAACGCAGAATGTGTTTGTTGACGGCGTTTCGAGTGCTTGAGCCGTGGAGGAGTCTGGAGTCCCTCAAGGTAGCATACGTGCTTGGCCTGCTGACATTCGTTCTGTATACAAGTGATATGTTCTCTTCGCTGGAAAACACGATGATGAACTATGCAGACGATTCCACTTTGATAGCAGTGATACCTGCTCTCTGTATGCGTAATGCTGTTGCCTAGTCTCTGAACTCCCTCATTAGTGCATAGTGCTCGACCTGGAGTATGACGCTGAATGCCAATAATACCAAGTCAATGATTGTCAGTCGGTGTCTGGCACTTGTACCGTAGCATCCGCATCTGAAGATAGATGACACTTTGCTTCAAGAATCTAGCTTCTTGGCCATTCTTGGTGTTGGAGAAGCTTACCATAGACCGCAACGGTACTTGACTCTTGGGTCTGACGCTGGCGAGCAAAAGTCGGCAACGGAAAAATGGAATTTTCTCGAGAGCTATTCTTTCCCTCCTATCTAATACTGAAGAAAAAAATTCCAAGGTACCCAACTTTTTCATGCGGAGAAGGTATCTTGGACACGGCGGAGACGCACTTGGGCGCTTGCCTGCGCTTGCCGTGTCTGAACATAATAGCACATGAGAAAATCCCATTTTTTCCTTATTGGCCGCCAGTGTCAGGGGCCACTTGGACCTAAGAGTCAAGTACTGTTGCGGTCTATGAGCTTACTTTTAACCCGCATATTAGGCGATCCGTGCCATGGGCTTCCAGGGAGATTGGGCTCCTGCATAAGGTGAATTCTGTGTTTGGTAACCCTGAGGTTCTCCGCAGATGCTTTGATACTGTTTTGCTGTCTGTATTGGAGTATTGCTCACCGATCTGGGCTTCAGCTTCTGATAGTCACTTACGTCTGTTGGACCGACTTGTTAGTTCGGCCAGCAGGCTGTCCCACAGGAGAAGGGGTGGCTGAACTCTGTATGTTTTATAAGGTGTACAATAACGAGAGGCATTTTTGGTACATTTTTTTTTTTGTCCTGGCCCTCAAAGTCTCTAGGAGAATTACACTTGCCGCGGTCGCTGCGCACTCTTTCACGTCGGAGAATGTTAGGTGCCGAACTAATATGTTCGGTCGGCGCTTCGTACCCTGGTTTATTAGGGTACAGAACTCACTGCCGGCATCGGCTTTCGGTTGTGTTGAGGCGTGTAGGTCAGTAGTAATTGTCTTTTTGTTGGATTTCCTTCAGTAGTATTTCGGGTTTCCCGGTGTTGTAAAGTACTTTATTTGGCTTATGATTCTTGTCTGTGGGGGCCAGGGCACGAAGTTTTCTTGATAATACCGAACCAAACACCGAAAAAAAAGCAGAATCATTCGTATATTTTTTTTTCTTAAATGCAGAAATACCGAACCCAATGACCCGTTTTAACTACCTAATACCGATAACGGCGGTACAGAAAAAATACATAATTACAGTTCTGCAGGAAAGTAATCTCATCAGCGTAACCAACAAGCAACTTATGGACAAGATCAAGTAAGTTCACTGTATATACGATGAACAACAAAGGGCCAAGAACACTACCCTGTGGGACACCTGATATCACATCCAAAAACAACCAACACCCACCAATCTGAGCTTATGAAGCACCCAAAGGTGATTCACGGGATCAAAAACAGCACTGACATCAACCTGGACCAACCTAGTCTCATGATGCCTATCAAGTGTCAACTGCAGCGCATGAGAAATGTGAAGCAGAGCATCACAAGTTCCCAAACCCTTACGAAAACTAAACCGCGTCGGAGGAAGGACGCCCTGTATCTCAAGAAAGGAACCCAACCTCGACAAAACCAACCTTTTTTAAACATTAGACGAAACAGGTGTGATCGAGATGGGTCTATAGTCAGAGGTCCGAGATGAGACAGCTCTTTGGAACTGGCGTTAGATGAGCAACCCGCCAGCATTCAGGGAAAGAGCCTAGCCGTAACTCTGGGCGGAACACAGAAGCGAAGGGGCTACAAGCACACTAGCCACATTCCAAAGGAAGAGCGAACTTACCGGATGGATCAATGCCCCCAGAGGGGTCCAGGTCAAGAAGAAGGCTGTGCACTTCAGGAGATCTGAAAGTGAAATGGGAGAACCTCGGCTCAGGATCACAGGCAAAAGGAATGCGCAAATGGTATCGGCTGTGCTCCTCATCGAAATAGAGCCACAAAGGTCCGTCTTGGCGGCAAAGTCTACGACAAGGTCATCACCAGCACCAAGTAAAGGAGGGGGGCAGAAGAGCTTGCACCAAACACAACGTTTTCCAGTGTAGACCCCTACTTAGTGCGCTTACAGACGAAGCCAACTCCCTAGACTACACATCATGCTCCCTCTCAAATATCTTCATTAGTAGCCCAGCCCGACGCTGCAGTTCTCTGAAACTCTGAAGGTTAACATCAGACGTGCTAGTGTGCCAACGGGAGTATGCATCCTGCTTCAACTGATGCACTCTCCGACAGGCATCATCGAACCAAGGTTCATCACCAGTTCAGACCGCAATGGAGGGGATAGAGACTTAGGTACGCATTATGTCAGAGAAAAAGGTGCCAGAAACGGCGTCCCAATTCACTATGGGCTTCAAAAATACCTCACGCCTGACAGTCACTCTGGAGACCCTCTGATGAACTCGCACAGTTGCAAAAAAGGTACTATGGCCAGAAAAACTAATGGAAGACGACACTGACACTCCGACCAAAGTAGGAACATCAGTCAACATGAGGTTAAGAACACCAACCATCAAATGGGTGGGTCCTCCAATCAACTGCTCACAACCAGAGGTTGCATGGCCATGGCAGCGTGTCCCTCTAGAGACTTAACCATTCCACATAGTAACAATTAAAATCGCCCATAAAGACAAATGCAGAACGCCTATCCGATGAGTGAATTCAAGCCATTACATCCAAAATACAATCTAAAACCCTATCATTAGCTGACGAACAATGATACACTGGAAACAAATAAAAGTAGGTATCGAAACGAGCCACAGACCCGAACCACCGTCAGCTCACACCATGGACACTCATATTCTCTCTGCTTAAACACAACAACATCTTTGCGAACATAAGCCGCCAGAGACCTCTATATGCAGGGCACGAGTCTCGCAACTGCAATATTGGCATTTTGAAATTCGGAACCATCAACTCAGAAGCTTGATGATGGCAAGAGACGAGCGTCGCCGAACACAGTACTAGATCTTAATAATTGGAGCGACAGAAAGCTCAGCCGCACAAGCATACAGACCACGAACATAAGCACTCCAGATGCGGGATGAATGACCACTATGTATATAGAACCAGGAGGACCAGGGTTAACCTCCACATCCAGTAAGCGAACTAACAGCCGCGCAAAAATAGAAGAAAAATAATCACAGTGAGCGAGAGGACATCAGTCGTTTAAAAATCGACAGTCACGATGGCTACGGAAGCGACCTGCTGTCAATGCACCCCAGACCCTGCAATCACAAACAAGCTTTGGCCGAGTAGAAAAGAGAAAGAAAAGGGGAAAACCATCAGGTGGTACTTCCTGATAGCAGAGAGAGGAGCAGACTTTAGAAGACCGAATGCCCAGCAATGACACCAGTCTGTTCATCTCCTCTAAGGGATGCCGTTGGACTAAAAAGTCTCACAACATGACCTTCAACGAATCAAAATTTGAACTTTAACGATACGGAAAAAATTTCTCCCTTACTGAATCCACGTCCTACACGACGAGAGATGGGAGCGAAATCGAGAGAAAGCAAATTTTAAGGGATCTTGGGGTGGGAATACAAGATAATGCCACTTTTGAAGATCATGTGGCTCGATTTGTTACCAAGGGCTAGAAGTGGAGCGGATGGGTGCTTCGAACTTTCTCTTCACGAGAGGCAGAAACAATGCTCACCTTGTGGAAACAACTGATACTGCCAAGGATTGAATACTGTACACCTCATTGGATGCCAAGCAAACGGAAAGTCTTAGAGCGCCTCGAGGCGATCCAGAGATCGTTCACTGCCAAAATCCGAGGCATGAACGATTTAAACTAACACGAAAGACTGGCTCAACTTTAAATGTACTCAATTCGAGTACATTTAAAGAGATTCGAGCGCTTTACGATCATATCTATTTGGAAAATTCTAGAAGGAATTACTGTCAATGTCAATGGGCGAATCCAGGCCAGACATTCAAACCGTATTGGTCGCACTTGTGAAGTGCGCATTCCGATCAAAACTGGTGGTGCTGCGAAAGCCACAAAGTATTTTAATAGTTTCATAGTTCGAGGGGCGAGATTATTCAACAAAATGCCTCGTCACATTCGAAATTTCACCGGTACAGAGACTGCAAAATTTAAACATTTACTGGACGTATGCTTACTGAAAGTGCCTGATAAACCTGCTGTAAGTGGCTACGTCAACTGTGGGGATAACTCGCTGATAGCCACCCCGCTGGTCACGGATTGCAGGATCACCTCTGCACAAGATGGGCGGCGTGCGTAACGTCGCCTGGACCTCGTCCGAAGTATCATTAAAGGTATCGAAGGTAAGGTAAGGTATCTAACTCAGGGACTGTCTGGAGCCTCAAGCCATATCTGTCTCATACGAACAAAGAGGCGCAAGGTAGCCAGGCAATGGGGCGGGCGGCTTGATAACGAGCAGGCCCCCATGACATGGAACTAGCATTCATTGATATATTTGAATAATACTACAATTTGTGTTTAAATGTTCTTGCAACAAAAGCCAAAAATATCTCTATAGACTATAAAACATTATTGACATTCCCCATCACTTGTTGACATGTCTAATGACAAAACAAACGAGATCAATTAGACAATTCGTCTTTAGCAGAGGTAATTGTGTAAAGATCATCAATATAAAATAGCATTTTGAAGAGCCCAAATCATATCCACCTAAATTACAAGATTTTTAACCATATGGAGTTTTAAAACTAAGGAGTGTGATTGTGAATATGTATTTATATAGTATTGTATCTGAAATGCATCCAAGTATCTAGTATCTGTATCTAGATACATTTGAAAAAAACTACCTGTTTCTAGATTAATTTTAAGAGTGTATCTAGTATCTAGATACTTTTTTGACTATCTCTGCCCAGCTCTGTTATTGGTCACATTAGTGACTGTTTTGTTAATAGTTCATGTATAACTTCCAATACAACTTCCCATAATATACATTGTTTCTTGCCGAGAATACCGAAATTCAATCACTATGATATTTCATGAACATGTGGCCGCAAAAAAAAAAAAAAGTTTACCCCTGTGCCACAGAGACAAACTCATCGCATAATCCACAAATAAAATTATTTTTGCATTCCCCGTCGTATAAGAGAAGAGAAAAGGGTGGTATGACGTGTGTTGCTTCACCCACAAATTCCCGCCCCACAGTCAGTCTGTGATCTATCAAGGCTTGAGCAGAGTGAGTAGTAGATAATGTAGCGAAATACGTGCTCGTGACCTTTGACCTCGTGACCTTTCGCGTGACCTTCCGGTTTAGGACAGCCAAAGCACTTCCGGTGTAGCGGGGGTCAAGCGGGGGGGGGGGGGGCGAACCGAAAGTGGGCGGGGTCTGGGAAGCCGAAAGTAGGCGGGGCCTAGGGGTCAAAGGTCATGAGCACGTATTTCGATACAATACTACTACTAGAGGGCACGTATGTTGCGCTGCCGGGGCCGGATGCAGAAACGCCTTGTAAATTACGGTATCGTAAATTATACGGTTCCTTGAAGAAGTACCGATGTCGCTGACAGATTTTGGCTCATTCTCATATTCAATCTTCCCAAAGTTATGATCAAAGTGGTCTGAGTCTCTAACCGATGCACGCCTAAATAATAGACAGACCCATATGCAAATTCGAAGAGTAAAATGTAAAACTTCTGCAGTTACAAGGTTTCATTCGTGCCTGAAGCTGTGCAGTTGTAACGCTTGTAACTTTACAAGGCGTTTGAGCATCCAGCCTCTGGTCAACGGACCTCTACTTTCCTACATTTTGACCAATTTTAGCAGCATACCAAAACCCCCACGGCATTACCATAGGTCAGAAGAATCATACATACCAGTGAAGAAAAGACGCGAGCCGTCACCATAATCAAGCAGTGAGTGCCGGTGAACCGCGTAACTGTCGAACCGAATATCAGCCGAGTGTCCCTCTTCAAGATCAAAAATCAGCTGTATCACTCGCTGCCGGGATCATACAGCCACGCAAAACGGGATGTGGGCGCAAGAGAAAGGCAACACCTTGAGCGTCTCTGCTGTTGTCTCTCTTGCGCCCACATCGTACATTGCGTAGTGGTATGGTACCGACAGGGAGTAAGGCAGCTGCTTTTAAAGCTTGAACAGGGCTACATAGCTGATGTTGAGTTCGACAGTTACGCGATACACTGGCACTTCCTGCTCGATAATGGTGACGGCCCGGGTCTTATCTTCAATGGTATGCTTCTTCCAACCCATTGTGATGCCGTGGTGACTTTTGGTATGGTGCAAATATGTATTAAAAGTTAAGAAAGTAGAGGCTCGTGGACCAGCGCAACATTCGAGTTCAGTGATCGAGCTCTGATAGATCACGGATTGAATGGGTAGCAGGGATTTGTGGGTGACGCTGGGATGATGCAACACACGTCATACCACCCTTCTCTCTCCTCTTCTATGGCGGTGAATGCAAAACTAATGTTATTGGCGGATAATGCGAAAAATTTATCTCTGCGGCACAGGGGTAAACTTTGTTTTTGGGGCCTCTGTACATATATTTTCCGTGAAATTATATCACAGTGATTTAATTCCGGCATTTTCGGCAAGAAACAATGTATATTGTAGAAATTTATATTGTATTGTACATCATTAGATATTTAGACTATTCAGAAAATAGTTGACACTAATGTAACCTATAACGAAGTAAGAGTTGCACTTTTAGATACTACATTAGAAAATGATCTAGATACTGCATTTAGATACAAAGAAGCATCCAGATACAATAACGAAGTAAGAGTTGCACATGTGGTGTGAATATTATTGGTAACTGCTGCGGTACAATTGCTGTAGGATTTTCTTCCTCACTATCAGCCAGAGCTATCGTATTACGATGTTAGTCGTGAGTGTTGCTCGTTACTTCGGTAAAACAATTAGGGGTCACCGTTCTCCTTACTTTCCAATTTTTCTAAGAAGTTACTTGTAGTAGTTTGATATTTTTTTGAAAAAATGTCGGCAAAAGCACTGCTTATAATTATTATCTCCCTAATATAATCTAATACTAAGAATAACCGTCGTGTGTTTATATATAAATATATTTATGTATTTATAGATATATATTTTATTATATGTTCGGTGTCACCCCGTTAACGAAATAGATAGGCGGAATTTAGCCCAGGATGGAGGCTCTGGTTGTCCTTTCAAGCTCCATTGAAAGTGATAGGCAGAAAAGAGGCCGAGCTGCAGAAGATGACAAACGTATCTTAAGCAGGGACAGTTGAAATTCCAACAATGAAGACATCGCGGGCTTAGTCTGATTTGTACGAGTATTAGCTTATCCAAACAAAGTATAGGGCGACCTTATGTCTGAATGCACTCCTTGCATTGCCGAAGTTGAAATCGTAGCACTGAAGATATCTGAAGCTTCCGCTGGCACTCTCATGCTTCTTGATTCGTAGTTTCTTCCCACAGATGACTTCGTTGCATGAGCTATTCTTCTCACTTTAATGCAATTGTCAACGAAATCGACGAAACATAAGTTTTCACTGGCAGTAGACAATTATTTCTTCTAGCTTACTGTTTTCCTCTGACAAAGCAGTTTTCTCTTCATAGGTCAAAATTTGAGCACCTCAAATGAAACAGATATTTAAGGTGGAAAGACGGCATCAACGGTATCTTTGCTACGGAGCGGACACATTGTATATGAGCTGCTATTTTGTTTATAAGTTTGTTGGAGTGTTTTACTCAAGATATTACTTCTGCCTGTCTACATAGAAGACCTAAGGATGACTGCACGACAAAGGATCAATGAACAAAAGAATAAAATTAAGAAGCAAATATGAGAAAAGGAGATTCCGCACCGGCCTAAAGGCATTAGGCAAACGTATAGGTTTTTTGAGTGAATTTTTCACGCACGAGTCCACTAGTTAATTTAATATCTAGATATACATCGTTCAGCATGTCAGCAATAATTTTCACAAGTAAAGACAAAATTTCGTCCCGAGCACTAACATATTGTAGCTATAGCCTAGTGTGCTGAACACGAGGCACTTTGGTGCCGAGATCGAGTACCGAGCTAGGGTCGGATTCTCAAACGCTTTGTAAAGTTACAAGCATTGTAACTGTACAGCTGCAGGCATGAAAGCTACCATGTAACTGCTGAAGTTTTAAATTTTTACTCTTCAGTGTAACATCGGAGACCGTCTATTATCTAGGTATGCATCGGTTGGCGGTTCAAACCACTTTGATCGTAACTTTGCGAAGATCAGTATAAGAAAGTGACAAATTCTGAGCAGCGATAGGGGTACTTCTTGGATTAACTGTACAGTTTACGTTGCCGTAACTTTACAAAGCGTTTGTCCATCCGGCTCCAGGTGTGTAGGCGATACCAGTTCCCTGGTATCTACAACTACCGTAGGGGCACTTACTTTGCCCACAAGTGGGAGGGCAGGGGTGTGGGTGGTTGAATCTTTCAACAAGTTCTTGCGACGAGTTCTTAACGACCCGGGTTTCGCTACAGCCGTACCTGCTTCTCTGGGGCCAGTTCGTCTATATCCGCATCACGAACCAGTGCGTTTTGATTTCCCAGTGGATCGAGCGGTAAAGTTGACTTCGCATTTACATCAAATTTTACCGTTAGGAACGCCAAGAAGACTTGAGCGCGACGGGGGCAAGAT
>LQNS02277096.1:13771966-13783159 GCA_001587735.2 Parhyale hawaiensis | reverse complement strand
TTCTTGGAAATTACCAGAGAATTGATAAAATTTAAATTTCAGTATCTCAGGTTATGTCCGAGTGTGTCTTTCCAAAAATTTTCAAAGTCCCTTAGGGGAACCAAGAAAATATTCTAAGTTGAAACCTTCTAGGGTATATGAGGCTAAGTGTCAAAGGACAAATTCCAAAAATTTTCTAAGTTCCACAAGGGAACCAAGAAAATATTTTAAGTTCAAAAGGTACTGCTTCATTCTGAGTTAGAGTCCAAAAAGAGAACTTCAGTAAAAAGTACAAGTTCTGAAACTGGTATCTTGAACATTTTCAAAGTCCCTTGGGCAAGAGAGGAGAGGACCTGGAGCTGGGAGATGTTGACCCTACCGCGAGTCGTGAAAGAATGACTCCTGGCGCCCTAGACCTGGTATATATAGCAGAGGCTAGGGGGGTGCAGGGGCGGAGGAGCCAAGGGAGTGCAGGGGTGTAGAAGCCAAAGATGTTCAAGGGTCGAGAGACCAAGTCCAAAAAAAAAAAAAAATAAATAAATAAATAAATAAATAAATAAATAAATAAATTAAAAATAAAATAAAATAAATAAAAAATAAAAAATCTGGAATTTCTGAAATTTTACTCCTACAATGGGAAATGGATTAAAAGGCAGATTTTTACATGTAACATCAAAATTTGACTACTACTACTACTACGAGCACAGCTATACACTTAGTCAAATTTTGACTTTTTATGTACACTTAAACATTGCAGAGTACTTACCTGTCATTAAATAGTGTGACGACTCAACCGTCCTCCTGATCTGGAGTCCCCTCGAATCGCGGGTCAAGGTGCTACCGACAGAGGTACTCTGCCGGGAGCGAACCACTGCAAATACAGTATAGTAACATAAAAAGGAAGACTTTAACTAAAGAACACAAATTTATGTCCATATGCGTATTGTAACTAAATTTGAGAGTTTTGAGCTTAGGAAATCGAAATACATTCAAAAAAGTATAAAATTGTCCAATTTTTTTTACTTCTTTAGTAATGGATGGGAGAAAAATAACTTTAAAACCCTTTTACTCAAAAACCATTAATTTCTCCGAAAAACAAATATATTCGGATTATACGGACAAAAACACATCGGAGAAATGTATTTAAGATAAATTATAGTGATGGTCACCAAACAGGGAAGACCCGGTACTCCATTCCTACTTCTCTGTTTATGCGATTTAGTATGTCTAATGCTTAGTTTTCATTTCGGCAGGATATTGAGGTGCTAACGCGATGCACCAATGCTTGGATGATCTGGCCAGTATCGGACTGCGGGTCAGAGGACTATTTCAGGCAGAATTTTACTGAGAGGCTTTGTGCCGCCGTTTATGCATTTAACTGTTTGTGAAATGGACGATGTCATTGTATGTACTTGTTTATTTATTTGGATAGGGAAGTGAAACTATTTTATGTGTAGGAATATACTGTATATGTAAATATCGTAAATGTTTTCGCTCACAATGCTATTCATTGTTCTTACTACATTTGCTTTCTACTTGCTAGCATTCTTTTTAGTTTTTTTTAATCTAAATTACTGCTTGTTTTTTATCGATTATAGTTTTTAGGATATGAATACATTCTACTTAATCAAACTTAATCAGTTTAATTCCCCCGAATATGGAGCTATACTAAATCGGAAAGATAATGCGATACAATTTTTAACAAATCTTTTAGAAATAAGTGAACTTGAAATTGCATTGCAAAGAAAACTTAAGTAATGGCCTATATTGACTCCAGCCGTATCCAGGATACGGAACACCATTCGGGAAATGGATCTGGCAGCCAGAAGTTTAGGCCTCTTAATTTTAAGAGGCAAATGTAACATGCACGGCCGTATTTATAGTAGGCCATGTTCAGTCCCACTCCCCCTTTTTCTACAATTTTTCACCTGCGGACTCCTACAATGAAATCGATTAGGCCAGCAAAATAAAGTAAACATTTTTTTGCCAAAAAATGAATTTATTAATTTACAATGTTTTCTATTGTGTTGCTTGTTAAACTGTAGGACTATTTATATGAAATCTAAAAGCAATTTGTTCAGCACTTTTTTATTTATGTACAACACGCAGGAAAAAAGTAATGTTAATGTTATTGTTTCAGGTATTGTCAGGAAAACTGTGTTTATTTTTGGGCTTGCAAGCACATGTGTGAGTATAAAATCACAAAACCTGTATGAATAAAGCAAAAAAAATAACAAAAACAGCAGTGAATGAGACATTTCATAAGTTACAAAAAAGTATGTCACTTTACATTTACCTTCGCCAAGAAGGTTATGTTTTAGTCCTGTTTTTCTTTTATTCTGTTTGTCTATTGATCTATCACTAAGCTAACTCAAAAACAAATGAACAGAGCTTTACACAATTTACAGGGATTGTTAGGCAATAGGCATATTAGGAGTAACAGGTGATTAACTTTTTTTGAAGATCCTTTCAACCGCTTGTTTGTCTGCTTAGTTTTTCTTTGTACCATAGCTCAAAAAGTTATAGACAGATTTCAATGAAATTCGCAAGGGCTGTTAGGGATATCACGAAGAGTAGGCTAAATATCAAATTTTGTGATTATCTGTTTGTCCGTTCGTTTGTTTGTCTCTGTGGTTGATTTGTATATGTTTACAAGATATATAACTCAAAAAATTATGAATGGATCTTTATACAATTTACAGAAATTGTTAGATATGTTAAAATGCGTAAATTATTAAATTTTGGAGATGATCGGTTGGTCTATTGTGTGTTTGACTAATGATTGCCAGCAGCATAACTCAAAAAGTTATGAACGGATAAAAAAAATTACAGCAGCTGTTATTACTGTTAAATGGCAAAGAATTATCAAATTTCGGTTCTGATGGAATGGAAATCATAGTGTCAGGGTTCTCTGAGGGCGGACGGTCCTGTATTGCTCTCGCAGGCCGTTCGGCTTGCGTAAATTAGCCCCATCTGACGGGCTGGGGCAATATGATGCCTCTGCGGACGTTCCTGGTACTACGAGCGGGCCGTCCGGCTTGTGCTAAGCGGCTAGCTGCTTTAGCTAGCGTAGGGATCATTCCTTACGAGCCAGACTATGGCAGACCCTGGAAGGACCAAGGGTGCAGCCGTCGCCGTGTGGTTCCGCTAAAGCTTTAGAGGAGGGATCCTAGCTAGACCTGGGAGTGCTCTCTGCGCCGTTTTCAGTCCGATGAGGCTAACCAGTTCATGATCCTGGTCGTGTGCAAGACTGCGAGAGCGGGTTTCTTGACAGATAACCCACTCAGGCGTAACGTGCCCTTCGAGAAAACATGAAAAAAAAAATAATAATTTGCTAGTTTTATCGCGGACTATCTTGCAAAAATTACATGTCATACCGGTTCAAACATTGAACAACAGGTAATCAAACACAAGATATTTAATTGTATACACTGCAGTTGGTTTGTAAATTCACGGATATGAGTTAAATATACTACTAGTTAAAGTTTCTCATACGAACATTTGTTTCTTTTGTATACAATGGACAACTTTAGAGAATAAACATAATCGTGAAATATAAATTCAAGCCGTGACTCAACCAAGTTACAGGCGTGTCCGGTGCGACTGCAGCCGCAGTTAGCACAGCAAGTGGTAGGCCTACCGAGTGCCGGCGAGGAAACTGTGGGCGCAATGTACCTAACAGGCGTAGGCCTATTGAGTGTCGTTAAGGGTGACTGTCCTATTGTGCTATTTTCAGTGAGCGGAATCCATGTGGCCTGACCTATAGTTTCAAAACCAATTTAAATTTTTCATTAACGTTGCCTAGCATGGCGGAGGTATGCGCTCACAGTGCTCTAGTTCTCAATAGGATTTGTAGGGTTGTTTTTGAGCAACCATCTCATGAGTCTTTGGCTCAGTGGCAGCCAGCGCCCACCTCAAGTCATATTCCACGGGCTGTCTATGGACCTCCTGAAATTCTTCCGAGGACCCCTGTTTAAGAATCAGCGCTAATTGGAATAAACGCGGGCCTCACTTTTTGGCGGACTGCGGACAAGAACGGACAATTTGAGGAAGACGTTATGCGGCAAACGTTATGCGTTTATTGAAAAACGAATCAGTTAAAATTACGGTACATGTATTGATACTTTCAAGCACTAAGATATCCTTCTGCGTGAAGACCACTGCAATATAAGATAAACGTCTCAACACTGGCTACGGAGAATTTATGGGAGACGCTATTGGGCTAAAATCATATGCTTGTCGTCTACTGCAATTGCCGTAGTCCGTTCGTACAAGACATTCTTCTGCATCAACACTAAACTGTTGCATCATACAATGCGGTGTCATAACACAGGCTGAGGACAATTTACGGGAGACATTATGATTCGTATCTCTGCACAGCACTCCTGCAAATTATCCGCAGCACGTCTTGAGACATATCGTATAACGTAGCATTTGTCACGCAAATGAATGTCTTATGACTTGAATTTACCAGTACAAATATTGTAATTGACATTATAACATCCAATATGTTGTTCAACAAGTTCATCAAGTTGCCACATAGCGGCTCCTTCAGACGTTGCTTCTTATATTGCAATGCTCTTCACACAAAGGGATGTTTTAGTTCGTGAATTTATCACTACATGTACCGTAATTGACATTTGTAAGTGATACAATGTTCAACACATGCGTTTGCCGCATAGCGTCTCCCGGAAATTGTCCGCAGTCCGCCAAAAAGTGAGGCCCGAATAAACGCTAATCGAAGCGAGCGCTTGATGCCAAAATGAGTGTTAAGATTCCTGAATGCTAATGCTTCAGTGCAAATATATGCTAACAGAAATAAACGTTTAACGAAATAAGTACTAACGGGAACAAATGTATAACGGGACGAGCGCCAATCGGAACAAGCGCTCACTGGAACGACCGCGAATGTCGGAAAGACGCTGGAAGCGGCCGCGTAGTACGAGTAAGCCAAACATTTTATGAACCTGTGCTCGTTCGTTTTTTTCATGGTGTGTGGATGTTTGGAATGGTCTTGATGGCTCTGTCTTTGTTGGTGCGGGTATTGGCTGGTTCGAACGATCTGTACACAAAGACATTCTGCGATCTCGGGTCTTCTCTTTCTTTCTGTTTTCTTCGCTCGCTGGGCTGGTTGACTGGGGGTATGTCAACCTCATGGAGTTTTTTCTATCCCACGTCGCCAGTCTAGTGTAATTTAATAATAATAATAACAACAGCTTCGCTTGGGCTTTATCTATTCGGATATTTGTGTCTGGGATAATTCACCATGAAGTTTTTGGCATTGAACAATAAAGGTACACGAAATCGTAGTTAAATTTTTTTTTACGGTAGCTTCCAAGCCCACCTAGCGTTTTAGTGGATGGTCTCAATTTGATGCGTCTCCTAGAGGTATTTTATACCTCCCTTTTTAAACAATAAACACTATCATTTATTTCTCCAACAGGTGGAGGTATTCTTGTTCTTAATACAGTTTGTTACCATTGATTATGCAAATAGAATTTTTTACTTAATTTTTCAAGATAAGTGTCTAACTTTGAAATATCAATATTAACTAAATGTATGGCTATATTACCAATATAAACAGCACTTGTAAAAGAAATATTTATCCATTGGTTAAGTTTATCATACAATTTGCTTATTTACGAGTTCTTTACTGTTACCTCAGATTATGCAACAAGCTAATAAAAACGTCATAAAAAGGAAACTAATACAAGTGAACAGGAATATTGTTATTAAACGTCCAAAACCCAAAAATTATAACCAAAACAATTCAATAAACACTGAAATAAGTGTTCAGTAGTGGTAGCCATAAATTAATTTTGAGCAGGGCAACTTCCATTTTCATGATTTTTTAGGCGATTATCAACAAACTTTGTCAGGTTTGATATTTCAGATGGTGGAATAGAATCTGCAGCTGTTTTTACTGCATTCCAAAGGCTTACTTTGCTCGAAAACTGCCGACCACCTTCATAGACCTTCCTTTTGATTATTGCCCAGAGTTTCTCAATGGAATTTAAATCAGGGCTATTCGTTGCCAGGTCATAATCCTTTTTGATTTGAATCCTCCATCCGCAAGCCAGTTAGCAGTGTACCGGGCTCGCTGTGAGGGAGCGTTATCGTGCTGAAATACCAATTTGGATCTGCTTGCAATAGTCTGCTCATCAAGCCATGGAATCAAGTTGGCTTCAAGAAACTGGCAGTACCTTTCTGCATTCAGTTTAACTCCTTCTGCCACTTCAAATGGACCAATAAGGGTGCCACATACTATCCCGGCCCAAAACATTATACCTCCACCAACTTGTTGACGCTTAAGCCGTGTCTGTTGATGTCGGTCATAGAGGATCCATCCAGACACCCATCCATCTGGACCATTAAGAGTGGTTCTGCATTCGTCAGTAAATATGACATAGGTGAAATCAATTTTCATGTTCTCCTCAGCCCATTGACTCTATTTTCTTTATGAGTTTTTGTTAAAAGTTGTCGTTTAATTGCCTTTTTCCACTTTCCCTAGCTTCTGCAGAACCTCACATCTTGTCTTTCTGCTTAGTATTGGGGCTCCAGCGTCTTCAAATATCGCCTTGCTTGTAGAAAGTTGTTTTCTAGTGATAGAAACCTGCACATGTCGCATATCCCGAGCATTCAAGTTTCTCGTAGAGGCTCTACCCCGAGTTTTCAGGCTGACCTTACCTTCTTCTATTGCATAAGCCTTAATTGTTCGGTGATCATGCTGTAATTCCTTGGAAACTTCGAGTGTTGTCTTACCAGAAGCTAATAACGAGGTCACGTTGATCTTTTCTTCACTTTGTAAACCGCATTTCTTGCCCATGTTGACTAGAGAGTGATGTTGCATAATCTGGGGTTACAGCAAAACCCCGTGCGACAAGCAAATGTTGCCAAAACGGGGGAAGTTGTTCCGTTTTCTTTTTCTCTAGCTGTCTTTATAGTTACACCATGCCTGTGCACTAACTTACTATTCACATTTTAAATGTGTGATACTTATCTTGAAAAATAAGTAATAAATTGTATTTGCATAATCAAAGGTTACGCACTGTACTAGTACAATATTACACATATAGTAAAACATGAAGAGCAATCAGACAATGCTTTTAAGTTTCATATGTGAGAACATCGAAAGTGTTAGGATTTATTCGCTGCTGTGCGCTTCAAGATTGTTATATATAAATGTAATATTGACCAAATTAATATATTAATTGACCTAATTACCATTGACATGGTATAAACAAATTAATGAATAATGTGACATGGGTATAAACAAATTAATTAATGATGACATTACGTGAACTTTAATTTAACAGGTAATATAAATAATTAATCAACAACAAAGTGCATGAAATGGCGCACAGCAGGACCCAACATACATGAGGTGAGCCACGCCTCTAATCTTTTCTATCTTGTGTTCAAAAAACCGCAGCGCAAGGGAAAGAAAACACACGATATAAACAAATATATATTCTGATGTTCTTTAATACATTGGGCGCGCCATGAGATAAGGCAAAATTTTGGTCACTTAGATGATTCATTGAAAGGCGCCCCTGTTTAAACCGAATTCGTAGCGTAGTGGGAAACGAACGTTGCGCGTCAGACCTGGGCACAACGACATGTATATAACTCATACGTTAGGCCCGTGTCACACGGTTAGGCAACTCCGGAGAAAACCCACAGCTTGAGCATATTTTAGGAAGCGAAAACCTAAGGCAATCCACTGGCAACGTCAAAATTATAATTACACGGTAACCGGTGAAGTTCATTTTGTTATAATACCGTTGGAAGTTGTGAAGTTGAACTGCGACTCGTCCAATTCTCGATCGCATTTGCATGACTGGGTTCGAAAACTGGAGCGGTCAGCATTTTACATTTAACTGCTTGGCAACATGTCCAGACATGATGGACATGTATGGACCACTTATAATAAGCACATGGTAGTAATGTGCATCATAACCTAGTTTTTCTTATTTTCTAATACACAAGACACGACCGGTTTGACACAGGCCACTGCACATTTCTGCCTAGCTAGTAACCTATATACACAATTCGCGAGGCATTTTTGTAACACAGCCTAACTTCTTATTACTTATTACGCTTCGGGGATTACAACTGCGAGCGCCGGTACCGCTGGAAACATCTGGAACCGGGAACTTCAATTTCACTTCGGGGTTTACAACTGCGAGCGCCGGTACCGCAGGGAACATCTGAAACCGGGAACGTCAACTTCACTTCGGGGATTACAACTGCGAGCGCCGGTACCGCAAGGAACACCTGGAACCGGGAACTTCAACTTCACATCGGAGATTACAACTGCGAGCGCCGGTACCGCAGGGAACATCAGGAACCAGGACGTGCGCAGGACGTGGTGGGAAATGAACATCGGGAGTGTAACCTTCACAATCGATAACAACACAACAGCACGTCTTGGAGCAAACTTTAGTGCTGACAAATATTTACACTGGTCCGCGCGTAACTCTACCAATCCACTGCACATTGGTAATTACACAATGAAAAGTTCGCCGTTGGGAGTTAACTGACACGGAAAAGGTTGGCGAACACGTACCCTTAGGGCAAGGCCGCCCGGGTACAAATGCTACCGTATCATCTTCGTCAGAGTATTATATACCCAAAGCCAGGGTATCTTCTCGATTCTTCTGGAAAATTCCACTATCCCATAAAGGCCACCTCTCCTTGTGGGCCTTTAGCCAATCACCTTCGATGATTTTTACGCGGGCTTTCCCGCATCTATTTGTTCTACGCCTATTGGTGCTCCGGTTACCAAACACCAGTTACGGATCCATGACAACACGGTATTTATCACCTACCTTAAAATTCCGGGAATTATATATGCAATATGTACACCAATTGGTATCCCGCATTTATACACAGGTGGTGCCTCACTTAAATTACGAGTACAAGTTCATACTTGAGCGTAATTTTCTTCATTCTTTGCGTGTTCGGTGTTGCCTGGCTCCCCTTGAGCCACGTCGCCTAGAGCCCTAGAAGGTTCTCGAAACGCAATGTGGACAACAACAAGAACATTGGCACTTTGAACAATGGGGCCTATATGCTCTGTCTGACATAAGTTTCGAGAATCCGCTATGACAAGAACATTGGCACTTTGAACAATGGGGCCTATATGCTCTGTCTGACATAAGTTTCGAGAATCCGCTATGTGTGTGTTCAGAGACAAAGCAAAGCGATCTATTGTTCCTACTGTAATTCAGATAATTTATTGCTGAATGCTTAATATTATCAAATTTTAGATTTAGATAAATTCATTTTGCCCGCTGATATATATTAATTTTTTGACAGTATTAATTTTTGATGGATACATATATATATATTTATATATACATAAGCTCGTGCACATTGTTTCCTAACAAATGTCCTAGACAGGAGACAGCCAAATCAATCGGTCTAGAGCCGAGGTTTCTCTCCGGGGGATGCTCGCTCCCCCGTGGGGGTGCGAGATGAGATTTCAAGGGGTACGAAACCTTCAGGCCCCCATACACTAGCGCGCACCGAATCGCGCTCCGAGCAGCCTCAAGCGCGGCTCGAACTCGAAGGCCACACACTATAGAGCAGTGGTTCTTAATCTGGGGGGCGTGAGTGGACTCTAAGGGAGAGAGGGGGGCGCGAGACTCCCTCATAAAGCTTGATTTACATTACCTCCGCAGGGATGTTACGCTTTCGTCGTGTTTTCTATTTGTCTGTCACTCACCAAAACAACTCAAAAAGAGACAGTATGAACAGATTTTCACGAAACTTACTGGGCATGTTAACAGTAACGGATGATTCACTCTTTGATGGAAATCCGTTCATCTGTTTAATTGTTTATCTGCCTACATTTTTGTGCCATAACTCAAAACGTTATTGAAGAATATTCATGACATTTACATGAGTTGTTAGGTTTATAATGAAGAGTAAATGACCAAATTTTTGTGGTAATTTGTTTGTTAAAATGCTCTGAATGGATCTTCATGAAATTTACAGGACTTGTTAGTGATCTTAAATGATAGATAATTAAATTTTCTAACAGATTGATTGGTCCGTTTGGGTGTTTGACTTGTGTATGTCATAATGTTTGTTAGCAGCAAAACTCAAAAAGTTAAGAACGGATCTTCAAGAAAATTGCAAAAACTGTTAATACAGTGGCCGCAAAAACAAAGTTTACTCCTGTGCTGCAAAACCAAAGTTATTGCACAATTCTGCGAATGGACCCCTGCGCCACATACAAATCCCTGTTACTCAGTCAGTCTGTGATCCATCACAGCTCGAGCATAGTGTACGTACGTTGTACTGCGTTACGGGCCTCTACTTTCCTACCTTTTAACTTATTTTGGCACCCACCATACCAAAAACCACCACGGCATCACAATGGGGCGGAAGAAGCTTATATTGAAGAAGATACTCGGACCCTCACCCTAATCGAGCAGGAAACGCCATTGAACCGCGTAACTGTCGAATTGAATGTCGGCCGAGTGTGCCTCTTAAAGCTCAAGAATCAGCTGCCGCACTCACTGCCGGGACCATACCTCCACGCAAAGTAGGATGTGGGTGCAAGAGAAAGACAACAGCAAGGACTGTAAGGTATCGGTGAAAGAGGTGAAGCTTGCTGTTGCTTCGTGCTTGGCGGAGATATGCGCTCTGAGAGTGCTCTAGTTAGAAATTTACCGATATTTATCAACATTTCTAAGGCTAAGGTTACTAAGATATTGACGTTGAGCACAGTGCCATCTGCCTGACTGCAGGGTAAACTTAATGCTTCGCCAAGATTTTCACATTCCTTCTAATGTGTCACCAGTCATAGTGACCAATACAGCTTAGCTTCTAGTTAGATATACCTACCTTACCTTAAGTTACCTTGAGAGTCTTCGGAAGAAGTCCAGGTAACGTTTCTCACGTCACCTCACGTGTGTGGAGTCACTCTGCTGGGTGTCTTCTGTGGTGCCGCAGTTTGAAACCAAAGAGAGAGCCAGCAGCGAAGTATCTCCACAGTGCACGTAACCGCTGACCGCTGGTCTATCTGGTATTCTTCTTAAATGTGAATCCAGCAAATTTTTGGACTCTACTGTTTTGATGCCAGTGGCGTTTCGAATATGCCGAGGCATTTTGTTAAACAATCTTGCTCCTCGTACAGCGAAGCTATTAGAATATTTTGTGGCCACAGCTTTTCCACCATCTCTGCGTGGGATACGGATATCA
>LQNS02277096.1:13726367-13742318 GCA_001587735.2 Parhyale hawaiensis | reverse complement strand
AGGTGCTGTATGCCACATGTCTGCCGCCACCTCCGAGTCGTCGCCTTCCCACCTCCAAACACCATCGTCATCTCTGCGGGCTCCGGTCCAGAACACATCTGCATTCACTCCTTGATCTGTGTGATCTGCAATAACAGGAAGGAATGTTCCAAATTTATGGTTGACTAGGTTCTGTTTAATTCACCGTCAGACGCTTCAGGTGTTTCAGGAATTTCGTTATCTGAATTAACAGAAGGGAATGCTTAAATTCAGCGTTTCGTTCATTCGGTTTCTTTTTATTCACCTTTCTGTCGTGTTTAATGCTGTGTGGATTTGAAATAGTCGAGGTAAGTTCACTATGCTCGACTCATCTGCAATTTCAAGCAAGTGCGTTAGCTTCTCTATTTTGAATTAGATTTCAGACGTTAAACTCTATTTTATATTTCATTACCCTGGAGCTTGCCGAAATCTCAATCCTTCTGCATAGAATAGTATTTTCTACTTTGCAAGCAAAATTGGGTTGCCGTTAACACCTACAATTCGAATTCAACTGACCATGCTCTCGTATTCGAAGTTGCGTTGGATTTGCAATAGTCGATCTATGTTTAGCTGGGTTGACTGTTGTGCAGCGCATAGTTAAAAGCATGTAATGGGCTTCCAGCAAGACTTACAATACATATGACTCGGTGCAATAGGGCCTTTCACTCGTGACTAGAATATTCTGTCACGGATAATTTGGTCACTTCTGGCTAAGTTGTTTGGTGGAAAGCGATGGTGTAGGTTTAGTTTGTGGTGTAATATAAGCTTCTCATTGTGGCCACCTTGGTGATGATTCCAAATTATTCGTTCGTTTTGTGATTAGTTTTTATGTGATGCTAATAATGATCACAATTGATTACAAACAGTGGTTACAGCCGCTGAACGAACAGAAGTTCCAAATTTGAAATGCAAGTTCGTGATTTTTTCTTATATTTAAAGATAAATTGTAAACAGCCGACCTCACTATATACTTGACTCCCTTAAAACTCGTTCCCTGCCCGTGTAGGTTACCGCAGCCATTAGCTAGGCCTTCGGGACGTTTCTGTTTCTTGCCCACTTTGCTTCCATCCCGATTTCATTCTCCTTCTTCCTTATTCTTTATTTTGTTCTTCCTCTTCTTCCCCGACTTGCTGTTCCCATGCGCGTTGATCCTGTGTGGGAACACCTTCGTGCATGGGTTCCCCGTTTCTCTTGGCATACTATATGTCCCTTGCTCTTTCCTGTCTGATATCGTTCTACTCGGAAACGGAGGTTTAAACTTCCGAACTATAAAACTCGTTCCCTCAAAATTCGAACTAACAGACTACCTCAAAACTTGAACAGTTCCCTCATTCCACGGTCTCTATTTTAGGGTATACTCTATTATGCTCCTTGACCGATTTTCTAAGCAATTTAAGTGTTCTTCTTGTTATTCTATATTAGCACCGTTAACATAGTTTTTCGCAGTTAAATCAGGGAAACGGAAATGTTGGGTTCTTGTTCGGTAACATTTACGAATCGTGGGGATTCTCCGGGTTCCGCCAGTAAATATATCAATAAATCTATCCTTGAGTATGTCCAACAATGTAGTAGACGGTTTTCTAGGAAGTTCCAGGCACTCGTTGTTGCCGATTGGAATCCAACAACCATTACTGTAGGTGTCACCTCAGGTAATAGGGGTTGAAAAATGAAAAGCGTCGACAATGGCCTCATCTGCTTCCATTTCACAGTTTGCCAGGGACCTCCAAACATGGGACGTTCCAAAATGGAGGACTTTTACTCTCCCGTGAAAATTACTCAATCTTGACTGTCCTGATGGCTTCTAACGTTACGAGCACGAAATACAGTTGCCCGCTGAAATTTTTTCTACGCGTCACAGTGGTGGAGCTTCTGTCATGGTGCGGGGTGCCTTTTCGTGTAGACACAAGTGCAAAGGAAATTCAGGTTAAGCATGGACACTCAAACAGCTGCTAATAATATTTGAATGTTGCAGAGAGCATCCATACGACGGAGGGCTCTTGTCTGTATGGTGACGGATGGTTCTTCCATCGAGATAATATCGAAATCCACAATGCCAGCTTAACCAAGACTTTCTTTCGGGAAAAGGATGTCACTTTTTTTCCGTCATCGAGCATGTATTCCAAATTTGAGGCCAATAGAGAACGTTTAGGGATATAGGGTAAAAAATCTTTTTAGAAATGGACGCTAATTTCAGACAATAAATGGTCTTGGTGGTGTTATCTTTACCGCTGGAACTAATTTTCCCTAAACCTCTTGGATGTCCTCCTTTCAAGCCTGCCGCGAAGAATTGTTGAGGCTATCATTAGTCATTACTACGTCTTTGTTTTGTTAACTTCGGGATTGTTGTAATGAGTTTTTCTACTTTCTAACTTTCTCGTCTTAAATTTTTGACCAGCAGGGGAGCATTTCGTTTAATTTAAATGCATTTTTCTAATTAAGTTAATTCAACGGACATTTTTTGCCTTACACTTTATCTTTTTGAATGAGTAAACTTTGGCAAGAAAAGTCAAGTCTATCCGTGCAGAAAAGCATTTTTTCAATTCTCAACTCATGCTAAACTTATGACCAGGAGTTTATCTCGGTAGCCTATGTCATGTATCTCGCATAACATATCAAAATGAGGATGGTTAAATTAACGTTTTCTTTTGACACGGTATGGTTGACAGCGGATAGCATCCTCGTGATATGATGGGGATTGCAGAACCGCTTAATGACCTGTTCTGTTACTTCTGTGTTCAGAGGAGGACATATTGCCTATTTCTTAGTGACTGCTTCATACATGAAGCGGCTAAGTCTTTCTGAAAGTTTATTAATTCTGCTGCTTTTGCAACGAATGACTTCTCTCGGTTGCGATGATTTACTGATTTATCAGGTTGTCTCTTAATGATTAACTTTGTATACGACCTGTCCTTCGTTCTTCTAACGTACATCCCGTTCATTCAATGTATTATGAGTAAGTATGTGTGTGCCCGAAGGAGATAAAATCCTACATAGTCGATAATAGATTGGCAGTAGTTGAAATCTTATCCTACTCACGGTCTTTGATATCGTTGAACGCATCCGTCACAGCCTGGAAGAAAGTGCTATCGGGGTACCGCAGGAGTCCTTCGGCACCCATGCTCCGGCACCAGTACGGGGCCTCACACCGGTTGACGGTTCCGGCTGGGTCTTCTCCGAATGCCAAGCAAACCGGAAGGTTGGGATCCACCAGGACACAACAGGTGGGAGGTCCCGGGAATGCTGTTGAATTAGACTAGTTAAACTCTGACCCTTTTGTTAAGGCAGTTTGGGCGAGGTCTAATTCCTTTACAGCGTCGTCAATGCTATGGGCATTTCTGAGATTTCTCTATATGCAGGTAGTGGGCGAGGCTAAGATATGAGCCGAACAAAATCTTAGAAATGCTCATAGAATTGGCAACGCTGTAGGGGACTCTGACTACACCCAAACAACCTTGATAAAATGGTCAGAGTATAGTCAGGCTATTGATTTAGATGAGCTTACATGGTATGGAGCCTAGGTAGGTTAGACTACTCTAAGTCTGGCTAAGACATACTAATCAAGGTTATGCAGGTAATGTTATATGAAAACTCAGCAAGTGAATCGTATTAATCTGAATTGGACTGGATCAACGTACGATAGATTATACCGAGGTAACTTTAGCAAAGGTGGTGTAAATTATTGTGTTTGCTGATATGCCAAGTGGACAGTACAAATTATTCCTTAAGCGTAAAACGTAGAAATACAAAATTTTCCCTCGAGTCCGCAAAGCACAAAGGCGCAATTTCTAGAGCATAAAACCAGCACCGTATGCTTAGTCTGTGTACTAAAGAAAAATCTATGCTAATTTACACAGATAATAAGCCATTCGTTATTGACAGTATTAAATATTTGTTCAACACAGGATTATATTTCTAGTTGTATGTTTAGCCAGCAATTCCACATTTATGACATAAAAAAGTAGATCAAAGTAAAATCCTTCATCTTGTTAATTAATATATTTTCATTATTGTTCATCGCCAATGCTCTACTTATGCCTGTATCAAAACAGCATGAAAACATCCTCGTGTGTCTCTATATTTCAATATTAATAGATGGGGGAAGGAAACTGTGATGCAGCGTTCTCTATTGATCATGTTGCCATTACTAATATGTTTTTGAAGGATGCGCAACAACAGTCAATTTAAACCACCTGTCATAAGAGTTGAGAGTTCTGTGTTTGAAGGAGCGCAACAACAGTCAGTTTAAACTACCTGTCATAAGAGTTGAGTGTTCTGTGTTTGAAGGAGCGCAACAACAGTCAATTTAAACTACCTGTCATAAGAGTTGAGTGTTCTGTGTTTGAAGGAGCGCAACAACAGTCAATNTCACACCGGTTGACGGTTCCGGCTGCGTCTTCTCCGAATGCCAAGCAAACCGGAAGGTTGGGATCCACCAGGACACAACAGGTGGGAGGTCCCGGGAATGCTGTTGAATTAGACTAGTTAAACTCTGACCCTTTTGTCTAGGAAGTTTGGGCGAGGTCTAATTCCTTTACAGCGTCGTCAATGCTATGGGCATTTCTGAGATTTTTCTATATGCAGGTAGTGTGCGAGGCTAAGATATGAGCCGAACAAAATCTTAGAAATGCTCATAGAATTGGCAACGCTGCAGAGGAATCTGACTACACCCAAACAACCCTGATAAAATGGTCAGAGTATAGTCAGGCTATTGATTTAGATGAGCTTACATGGTATGGAGCCTAGGTAGGTTAGACTACACTAAGTCTGGCTAAGACATACTAATTAAGGTTATGCACGTAATGTTATATGAAAACTCAGCAAGTTAATCGTATTAATCTGAATTAGACTGGATCAACTTACGATAGATTATACCGAGGTAACTTTGGCAAGGGTGGTGTAGATTATTATGTTTGCTGATATGCCAAGTGGACAGCACAAATTATTCCTTAAGCGTAAAACGTAGAAATACAAAATTTTCCATCGAGTCCGCAAAGCACAAAGGCGCAATTTCTAGAGCATAAAACCAGCACCGTATGCTTTAATCTGTGTACTAAAGAAAAATCTATGCTAATTTACATAGAGAATAAGCCATTCGTTATTGACAGTATTAAATATTTGTTCAACACAGGATTATATTTCTAGTTGTTGTTGTATGTTTAGCCAGCAATACCACATTTATGACGTAAAAAAAGTAGATCAAAGTAAAATCATTCATCTTGTTAATTAATATTGCTCTACTTATATCTGTATCAAAACAGCATGAAAACATCCTCGTGTGTCTCTATATTTCAATATTAATAGATGGGGGGAAGGAAAGTGTGATGCAGCGTTCTCTATTGATCATGTTGCCATTACTAATATGTTTTTGAAGGATGCGCAACAACAGTCAATTTAAACTACCTGCCATAAGACTTGAGTGTTCTGTGTTTCCAGGAGCGCAACAACAGTCAGTTTAAACTACCTGCCATAAGACTTGAGTGTTCTGTGTTTCCAGGAGCGCAACAACAGTCAGTTTAAACTACCTGTCATAAGAGTTGAGTGTTCTGTGTTTCAGTTCAGCTGAGAAGCACAATTCTTTTTCTTCTTGGTTGACACTTAAAAACTTGAGTTTTAATGCTCAATCACCCAAGTATCACTGAATTTAAGTTTCAGCCGCGTATCCTATATACGCAATGATACAACTCCGATAGAACAAAATTTTGCTCTCAAGTGAAAATAAGTACATATGACCAAATAATGTGCTGTGTTCACTGCACCCTGGGAAACAGCTTTCCCTATTTTCTGTTGATCTCTGTATTATGCTTCAAAATATTCGAAGAAAAGCTATTTCATCTGAGAAGGCTAGGTAAGAGGAAGATAAATAATACACGTACATTAAGCAGTAGGTTTTGATAGCGTTAATTTCAAATTGATCGTTGACTGACTGAAGAAACTAGTTTCAATACCTGAATATGTTGTTTCCTGTAAATTCTAGAGGTCAGTGTTTAGTCTGATTTGTAACTAGGGTATCTACAAATGCTACTGAATCGTTTGATTGGTTCTCAGCATTGAACTTTAAGTTGGGATTCTTTCTACGTAAATCTTGTAGAAATAAGTGTAATCAGCTGAGTTTTTGAAGATAATGAAAGTGTTGTCTACATAACGTTCAAACCTATGCACTTTGAAATTAATCGGGCCGGGCTATCGCTGTGCCATATTTCTTCGTAATGTCATTGGAATAATATGAACCTGAGTGGGACCGAGCTGGGTGCCCATGGGAACTCCTTCAATTTGTTTGTGTAACTTGTTGACAATGAAAAAAAAAAAAATCTTTGAAGGTCAGATTGAGAAAGTTTCTAATAGTGGGTTGTCCATGTTGTAGAATGAGCGACTTTTAACAAAATATTTGTTACAGATAATAAGTATTGTTTTGGCTATAGGTATATTGGTAAACAGGGAAGTAATGTCAAAGCTAGATAAGTACGCGTTTGGTGACAATTGAACATTTTTTATGCTTTCTTTAAATCCATAAGAATTGCGCCAAGTGTACACATTAATTGTTGAAATTCTAAGTACTGGAACGAGATATTTGGCAATTGGGTAGGAAGGGGTAATAAATGCAGTTAAAATTGGTCGTAAAGGGATATTGGCTTTGTGCACTTTAGGGGAGAAGCGCCAGTGATTTGAGTGTAATATATAAGCATCGGTATGTTTTCCTAGAGGGTGAACTTTGTCTTTGTTCTGTCAGTTAGGATGATGTTCATTTTTTTTAATCGTATTCATTTCTATTTAAGATGACAACTCCTCTACCCTTTCCCGACCTATAAACCACAACCGAATTTTCCCCGCTAAAATTTTACATAAGCGACAAATCAGATCTTGGATAAAAAAGAAAGAACGGTTTGCTGTGAGTGATGTATATGTTGTTACAAGTTTCTCTGATTTTGTCTTTTACTTCATCGAATGAAAACATATGACTCAGTGGTTGGGATTTTAGTCTGTTTACTAAATTTTCAAAGCTAATGAAATATCTATAATTATTGGGCTTGAATACAGGCTAGCAAAATTTCTTTCCGAATGACTGCAGAAATCTTAGGCGGGGTTGAAGGGTTACGCTAGATTAGTTAAAAATGACGTTGTGTGTGTTGCAGGTGGTTAAACTAAATCAAGTGATGCGCCTACGGGCTAGTACAGACGCCGGGGAGTTTTTAGCGCGTCAACACGTGCTTAAAAAAAAAAAAGGTGAGTACACACATGGCGGTTCTAAGAGCATTACGAGCGTTTGACAACGCAGGTCATACTTTACTTTGATTACCTTACCTTGATGATACTTCGGACGAGGTTCAGGGGGCGTTATGCACGCAACCCATCTTGCGCAGAGGTGATGCTGCAGTCCGTGACCAGCGGGATGGCTAACAGCGAGTTATCCTCACAGTTCACGTAGCCGCTTACAACAGGTTTATCTGGCACTTTCAGTAAGCATGCGTCCAGTAAGTTTTTAAATTTCACAGTCTCTGTACCGGTGACATTTCGGATGTGACATGGCATCTTGTTGAATAATCTCGCCCCCCGAACCGCGAAACTATTAGAATACTTTGTGGCCCTTGCATCACCACCAGTTTTGATCGGAATTCGCACGTCACGAGTGCGATCAATAAGATCTGAGTGTCTGGCCTGGATTCGTTCATTGACGTTGACAGTAATGCCTTCTAGAATTTTAAAGACATATATGATCGTAAAGCGCTCGAATCTCCTTTGAATGGAGTACATTTGAAGTTGGGCAAGAGTTTCGTGATAGTTTAAATCTTGCATGCCCCGGATTTTGGCAGTGAACGATCGCTGGATAGCCTCAAGGCACTCTAAGTCTTTTCGTTCGCTTGGCATCCAAAGAGGTGAACAGTATTCAATCCTCGGCAGTATCAGTTGTTTCCATAAGGTGAGCATTGTGTCTGCCTCTCGTGAAGAGAAAGTTCGAAGCACCCATCCGCTCCACTTCTTTCCTGTAGTAACAACTCGAGCCACGTGATCTTCAAAAGTGGCATTATCTTGTATTCTCACCCCAAGATCTCTTAAAATTTGCTTTCTCTCGTTTTCGCTCCCATCTCTCGTCTTGTAGAATGTAGATTCAGTAAGGGAGAGGTTTTTCCCTTACCGTAATATTTCAAATTTTGATTCGTTGAAGGTGATGTTAACCGATGTCCAGTGGAAGATGTTGGTTAGATCTAGTTGCATGGAGGTGGAAGACATAGCTTGTATCTGGCTTCTCTATCGCCGTTCTAGAAAAAGCAGACAGAGACAGTCAGCTTCCTGTGTTCATCGTGTATTAAGGGATAGAATGACTCATGGGGTGTCCGTATCCTTGTACCCAAAGTTACGCGATTATGAACAAAAATTTGTTAACTACTTTAGAATGTCTATTAATTCTGTAGATAGTTTGCTGGAAATATTTAAAAAGAGCGTAACATCACACTCTACTCTTATGAGGAATTCGATTTCGGTGGTGTTCTGAGTTCTGAAAAAAATATGCAGTGCACAATTGTTAGACCTCACGCCGTGAAGACGCAAGTTCAAGTCAACAGTCCTATAGAATTCTATGTATCTCTAAACGCGCGGCCACTCCCAGCAAACGCCCCTTTCAACAAAAAAACAGACACGCGCCGGGCGATTGACGAGAAACGCGCTTTTAAATGTGTACGCATCTATTACACTTCTAGTAAGTCGAAACGCGCGTTTTTAATTAATTAAAACGCCCCCTCTGTACTAGCCTTTGGGGTGTCCGCACTCAGAGGTGACACCTACGCGATCCTAAAAGACTCCGCATACTACAAATGCGCGGACGAAGAGGCTGTTATTCGTAAAATTCGTCCTCTATAAGAAAATTTTACTTTAACTAATCATTAACATATTGTAGTAAACCTTCCCAAAAATATTCTTGCATGCTATCTAATATTTCATTGTTTGGCGTCTTGCTGCCTCATTTTTAAAACCATCCTTTTTGTATTTACCAACCATATATCTGTATTTTAGAAATTGCTATAGATACCTAACAATCGTCTGGGGTTGCACAGGATTATGTGACTGCTATAGCGGTATCGCTCCTTGTCGCGTCCCATCAGTGTGCGGGGGTCAGGCGATACTCCATAGGAAAGACTGGAAAGTTGGGCTGACACAACGGCCCGAAACGCTTGGTATCGCCTCGTGTTGCGTCTGTGTGCAGGGCCACTATTTATCAGGTAGGAAATAACAGAAAGAACTACACACGGATCGCCTGTGTTGCACAACGTTGCTCAACGTTAAGCAACATCGCGTCCCCTCTGTGTGAGGTGGTTAGAATTATTTGCTTAGGAATTAATGGGAATTAATGAAAANCACCCCAAGATCTCTTAAAATTTGCTTTCTCTCGATTTCGCTCCCATCTCTCGTCTTGTAGAACGTAGATTCAGTAAGGGAGAGGTTTTTTCCGTACCGTAATAGTTCAAATTTTTATTCGTTGAAAGTCATATTGTTAACCGATGTCCAGTGAAAGATGTTGGTTAGATCTAGTTGCATGGAGGTGGAAGACATAGCTTGTATCTGGCTTCTCTATCGCCGTTCTAGAAAAAGCAGACAGAGACAGCCAGCTTTCTGTGTTCATCGTATATTAAGGGATAGAATGACTGATGGGATGTCCGTATCCTTGTACCCAAAGTTACGCGATTATGAACAAAAATTTGTCAACTACTTTAGAATGTCTATTAATTCTGTAGATAGTTTGCTGGAAATACTTAAAAAGAGCGTAACATCACAGTCTACTCTTATGAGGAATTCGATTTCGGTGGAGTTCTGAGTTCTGAAAAAAATATGCAGTGCACAATTGTTCGACCTCACGCCGTGAAGACGCACGTTCAAGTCAACAGTCCTATAGAATTCTATGTATCTCTAAACGCGCGGTCACTCCCAGCAAACGCCCCTTTCAACAAAAACCAGACACGCGCCGGGCTGTTGACAAGAAACGCGCATTTAAATGTGTACGCATCTATTACACTTCTAGTAAGTCGAAACGCGCGTTTTTAATTAATTAAAGCGCCCCCTTTATACTAGCCTCTGGGGTGTCCGCACACAGAGGTGACACCTACGCAATCCTAAACGACCCCGCATACTACAAATGCACGGACGCTGAGGCTGTTATTCGTGAAATTCGTCCTCTATAATAAGATTTTACTTTAACTAATCATTAACATATTGTAGTAAACCTTCCCAAAAATATGCTTGCATTATTGCTATCTGATATTTCATTGTTTGGCTGCTTGCTGCCTCATTTTTAAAACCATCCTTTTTGTATTTAACAACCATATATTTATATTTTAGAAATTGCTATAGATACCTAACAATCGTCTGGTGTTGCACAGGATTATGTGACTGCTATAGCGGTATCGCTCCTTGTCGCGTCCCATCTGTGTGCGGGAGTCAGGCGATACTCCATAGGAAACACTGGGAAGTTGGGCTGTCACAACGGCCCGAAACGCTTGGTGTCGCCTCGTGTTGCCTCTGTGTGCAGGGCCACTATTTTATCAGGTAGGAAATAACAGAAAGAACTACACGCGGATCGCCTGTGTTGCACAACGTTACTCAACGTTAAGCAACATCGCGTCCCCTCTGTTTGCGGTGGTTAGAATTATTTGCTTAGGAATTAATGGGAATTAATGAAAAAGTACCGGCAGACGCAAAATCGCGTCGCGTCGCTCATATGTACGGGGGTCAGAATTATTTGCTTGAAAAAAATGGAAAAGTACGGGCAGACGCAAAATCGCGTCGCATCGCCTCTGTGTGCGAACACCCTATTGTCTGACCATTTTATCAAGGCAGTTCAGCCTTGGTTAGATTCCTCTACACCGTTGCCAATTCTATGGGTGTTTTTGAGATTTAGTTCGGCCCCTATCTTAGCCCCGCCCACCACCTGTATATAGAGAAATCTCTGAAATGCCCATAGAATTGGCACCGCAATAGAGGAATTTAAACCACAACTGAACTGCCTTGATAAAATGGTCAGATTATAATGTGCTTTAGTTTCTGCGGTGGACAGTTTCAGTTGGATCTGTATATTGATTTTTGAACTTGTGATAAATAGTGGTTGGCTGAATTTGCATGCTTGGTAATATACTGTGTTGGGTTTAAATTTCGAAAACTAAAACTCTGGCGTTTTTCCGGAATCATGTGCGGCCTCCATAAAATACACAAAACTAACATCCCTTTACGACCGATTTTAGCCGCATACATCACCTCTTCTTACCTAATTGCCAAGTTCCTCGTTCCATTACTTGAATTTTTAACAACCAATCTGTACACATTGTGCAACTCTTATGAAGTTAAAGACAGCATCAAAAACGTTCAATTGATACTCGACGTGTACGTATCTATGTATACTCTGCCCATTTAATCAAAGCAGTTTGGGCGTGGTCAAGTTCTTCTGCAGCGTTGCCAGTTCTATGGGCGTTTCTGAGACTTCTCTATCGGCAGTTACTAGTAGGGGCTAAGATATTTGCCGAGCAACATCTCAGAAATGCCCTTAAAATTGGCAACGTTGTAGCGGAATTTGACCACGCCAAACTACCTTCATAAAATGGACAGAGTATGGCTTTGGCTTCACTTCCCTATTAACCAATATACTCGTAGACGAAGTAATAGATAAAATAGATAGATCATCTGGCGATATTGCATACATTCTGTAACTGGGGTGCAGGATCCCCGCAACGGGTCGTCAGCTATTCAAGTTTTAATAGCCACACATAGAAATTTTTATCTCATGTGAACGGAAGCAATAGATGAAGCAAAAGCGCAAGCTTCGAATTTTAGTGAAAATTATTAAGCGCAAGCATTGTATATGGACCAAAAAATAATTGCACTTCCGAGCGTATGCGCTGTGGTTTACACTGTTGCTCAATGCTCATGTCCGTTGATGAATTATATCAGAAAAAAAGCGAGCAAACTAGCCGTTGTTAGTCGCACTATATCATAATTACACCACGTTATTCGAAGATAGCTGATTTTTTCTCTTTACTGATTCAAGTTTGTAATTCTTATCGGTAATTGTGCAGCGTAGTACTAAAAATAGCATCTCAAAGTGTTGAAATCTCAATGGTTGTTTTTTTATGCGTTAAGGCGGATTCAGACTCTGCTGCCACTTGTTCTCATACGTAATACACAGTGTTAGCATGTACTGCTACATCCCTGTAATCACATCTGCATGTTTTCCAAAAAATCCTCGAAAAATATCGATCGTCAACTCAGGCAAATGTCGTGGGTAAAGAGTTTCGAAAAGATCATCAATACTTTCCAAAAGATTCTCAAAATATGTCAGCCGTCCACTCAGTAGCAACTATCGTTCGTAAAGTATGCAATATTTTCCAAAAGATTCTTAAAATATGTCTGCCGTCAACTCGGTAGCAAATGTCGTTGGTAAAGTTTCGAACAAATATTCAGTATTTTCATAGAATTAGAGCGTAGAAACTCCTGCTCTCATTTCGGGTTCTTGAAAAGCAAGCTACGAAACTGTTGCACGCAGCTCCCCGCCCATTTTTCTACGCTTAAATATGCTATATCAGGAGCTAAATAACTCCACCGTCGAAGAAAATTAAAGTTTTTTCGTTTCCTACATCTTAAGAAGAGCGTCCCGTCGTCTTGGCAGGTCAGGTCACACCCAGGAGGTGACTGGCCGGGGAGGAAGACGTCCCCAGCAGCCGCGCAGTGGGGAGCTGTGGGAAAAAGAGGTTACGGTGAGAGAGAGCAGATGTGCTTAATCGCGAGATTCCTTATTTCTGCATCTGGCCTGGTGGAGTTGAAAAAAAAACGTAACTTCTTTCACTTCTAAGGAGAAATTTCCCACAGTTCAAGTGCACCAATAGGAGAACTTAATTTCCGCCCACGATTGACGTCACTTCTGTACATAACAAGTACAGGTACACTTCATGCTATTATGATCACGTGAGTAAGCTAAGCGCTTGCATTGGTTCATGGTGACGCTGTTGGTCGCCGTGTCGTAATCTATACTGGGAACACACTAGGCATACACAAAGAGAACTTGCTGCCACGGTATCTATGCTACCGATTTAAAGTATGTATCGAAACGGCCCGCGAGCTGCACATCCGAGCAACCAGTTGGGGCTAGAAACGCTTATGTGTCCCCGACACCAGGAGGTTCTAATGGGAGGAGAAAGCCCAAGCTCTCGCCGAGCGAGTGCACACATGGCTGAGTCACGTGACAAAAGCTGGCATTTGGAGTCCCTAAACTGGCTGTACTGTTCTCATACACTGGGCCGAAGGCCGCGGTCAGTACATTTAATTAAGGAAGATACAGACAGGCAGTTTTTCTATATTTTTGCCAGAACATTGTATATGAAGATTGATATCACAGTACTCACTGTGTTACTTTCAACATAATTTGGCACATAGGATACATACAAGTTTCATTTACGGAATCCGTTCGAGCTCCATCCGCTCGAAATTTCGTCGATAGGTAAGGGGTATAAAACTCAGGACTCCTTTCTATAGGAGCTCCGTGAGGCAATGCCACTCTCTTATTGGGCACGCCACTCAGCCAGTTCAAGGGAAAAGTTTACTTTAAATGCTCCCGCACGGCAACTAGAAAGGGTGCACTCCTCCCATCACAACTTCTTTGGATAAAAGCAAAGAGCTTCTAATGGCAGGAGTAAGCCTAAGCTCTCTCAGGGCAAGTATACACAATAACATATGGCTTGTCACGTGACCGGAGTTGGCGTTTGGAGTCCCTGAACAGGCTGAACTGCTCTCATGCAGTGGGCCGAAAGCCGTGGTTAGCACATATCATTAAGGAAGATACAGACGAGCAGTTCTTCAATATTTTTGCAAGAAAATCGTGTTTGAAAATTTATATCCCAGTGCTCACCCTGTAACTTTCATCATAAGATGGTATACAGGATACAAGTTTCCTTTACATACTTCCATCCGCTCGGAATTTCGTCGATGGTTAATGGCTATAAAATTTTAAGCTCAGGACTCCTTCCTATATAGGCTGCGTGAGGCAATGCCGCTCTCCGATTGGATAAGCCACTCAACCAGTTCAAGGGAAAGCTTACTCGAAACGCTCCCGTAGGGTAAATAAAGAGGGCGCACTCCTCTATTAGAACCTGCTTGGATAAAAGTAACAACTGTGATATCAATCTTCATACACAATTTTCTTGCTAAAAAATTGAAGAACTGCCTGTCTGTATTTTCATTATTATGTGCGGACTGACCACGGCCATTGGCCAACTGAGAGCAGACCAGCCGGTTCAAGATTACAAACGCCAGCTTCCGTCGCGTGATTCAGCTATGTGTGCAATCGCTCGTAGAGAGCTAAGGCTTTCTCTTCCCTTTAGAACCCCCTTGTCCCGGCATAATGCCGAGGCCACATATGTATTCGTACAAACAACTGAAATACATTTTCACTCGCTAGCTTGGATACAGTAGCATGAGCAAAATGAGAGGTGCAGATCTCCGGATCTCTTTGTTCCTGGGAATGCATGGTGAGGCCAATTCGTAGTTACGCTCTACCAAACTTACCGGATTCCTTACGTAAATAAGCAGTCAAAGAAACAGTTTAGTGAGACTACGAGTGCTAGGTCATTAAATAGCGTAGGCGGACATCCTAAAGACTAAGTATTTCCGCTGGTAAGTAGTATGTAGTGTAGCGAGATGGACACGTTTGAGGGTAACCTACCCTCGCGGCTCCCCTCGCGCGTAAGCTTCCGGTTTATAACGGCCAATGCACTACCGGTGTAGCGGGGGTGTGAGGGGCGCAAACTGGAAGAAGTGGGCGGGGCCTGGGAAACCGGAAGTAGTTGGAGCCGGAACCTACCCTCAAAAAGTAGTAGCTCGCTACACTACATACTACTCTTGTATTTAGGTAACTTCTAAGTGTCAGTTATGACAAGTGTCCTTCCTTTCTCCTTCTCGCTGTAGGTAGGAAGGGTTAAGACTACTACCTCTGGCTATAATGACGATATTCTGTCCGCATCTGTGACTGTGCCAACAGAGAGCGAACCTTACACTGAAATATGGTGGATTGGTGGTGCATGTCTATCTAAAGACTATCTTAGAAAGGTCTCGACTCTCAAGATCTACGATGTGAGAGTTGAACTTGCACCTTATTAAAAGTAAAACAGCCCATTAGTGCTGCAGTTGCTTGTAGCAAAATAAAATTGATATTTTATGAACGTCGTCGTTCAAAAGTGCATATATTACTCACATTTTAGGACATAATTCCTTCCTAAGCTTCTCTAAGCTTGTATTTAGTACGATTTACTATAATTACTAGGTTTAAGAACATTAAATTTGGTCGACAACTTCATTAACTGACCATGAGACTAACTAAGAAACCAAAACGCTGTATTTCAACCCAGACCTACTTCATTGACGATGTAATGATGAATACCATAATATGTAGCTCCTAATATCGTCCTTGTAGTGTACATGAGCCATGAAAGCAATTATTACATGCGTCAAAGAAGTTATATTTTTGTATGTTGTTCTCTCTCTTTGATTTTCAGTAAGACACCGCAAACAATTATAAGTGTAGGTATCTTTTAGAAATTAGCAGAGATTGTGAGGTATGTTAGGAAGACCCGTTCAACCATTTTGTCTACTTGTCTGCCTGATTTTCNGGCCACATATGTATTCGTACGAACAACTGAAATACATTTTAACTCGCTAGCTTGGATACAGTAACATGAGCAAAATGAGAGGTGCAGATCTCCGGATCTCTTTGTTCCTGGGAATGCATGGTGAGGTCTCGGTATTAGTAACACCGGAACAACAGACTGGTTTGCCAATTCGTAGTTACGCTCTACCAAACTTACCGGATTCCTTACGCAAAAAAGCAGTCAAAGAAACAGTTTAATGAGACTACGAGTGCTAGGTCGTTAAATAGCATAGGCGGACATCCTAAAGACTAAGTATTTC
>LQNS02277096.1:13715035-13726235 GCA_001587735.2 Parhyale hawaiensis | reverse complement strand
GGAAGGGTTAAGCTAGGAGAATACTTCTACCTCTCGCTATATGTAATGACGCTATTCTTTCCGCATCTGTGATGGCGCAAACACAGAGCCAACTTTACACTGGAATATGGCGGATTGGTTGTGCATGTCTATCTTATTCAAAGACTATCTTAGAAAGGTCTCGACTCTCAAGATCTACGATGTGAAAGTTCAACTTGCACCTCATTAAAAGTACAACAACCCATTAGTGCTGCAATTCGCTTGTGGCAAAATAAAATTGATATTTTATGAACGTCGTCGTTCAAAAGTGCATATATTACTCACATTTTAAGACATAATTCCTTCCTAAGCTTTTCTAAGCTTGTATTTAGTACGATTTACTATTCTTATTAGGTTTAAGAACATTAAATTTGGTCGACAACTTCATTAACTGACACTGAGGCTAACTAAGAAACCAAAGCGCTGTCTTGTAACCCAGACCTACTTCATTAAGGATGTAATGATGAATACCATAATATGTAGCTCCGAATATCGTCCTTGCAGTGTACATGAGCCATGGAAGCAATTATTACATGCGTCGAAGACGTTATATTTTTGTATGTTGTTCTCTCTCTTTGATTTTCAGTAAGACAACGCAAACAATTATAAGTGTAGGTATCTTTTAGAAATTAGCAGAGATAGTGAGGTATGTGAGGAAGACCCGTTCAACCCTTTTGTCTACTTGTCTGCCTGATTTTCTTGGCAACATGACTCAGACAGTTAGGAACGGAGCTCTGAAATTTGTAGGAATTGTGAGGATGGTACGAAAGACAACTGACCAAAATTTGGTGATCTGTCTGTCTGTTTGTCTTTATGATTGTTTTCATGCTGCCAGTAAAATAACCCAAAAAGTTATGAACGAATCTTTATGAAATTTACAGGAATTGTAAATACGCTGGAAGACTCAAATGACCAAATTTTCATGATGGTTGGTTCGTCCATTTGTGTGGTTGACTATATGTTTCTCATATCGTTTGTCGGATTATAACTTAAAAAGTTATGAATTGATTTTCACAAAAATTACAGGAACTGTTATGAATCACAAAAGACCCAAACAACCAACTTCAGTGATGATCAACTCGATATCGAGGTTTCAGGATCAATTTTAATTTTTTGTCAACATTGCGTTGCTTTGTGGAGGTATGCGCTATCAGAGTGCTTCTCTGGTTCAAAATGTGGCACTAAAACTACCATAAAGTACAACATTGAATGCCATGCTCGAATATTCATGCCCCTGAAAGCACTAATTCTTAATTACCTTCAAAGTTGACGTAGACAATTTCCCCCTCTCCGTTACAGGCCTGCTCGGTGTCCCTTAAGTAGAGTCCTTCCGAAGTTATCGAGCAGGTAGAGTCGACGTACTTGAACATGAGGGCATCTGGGGATAGAAGGGACATGCGTCATACAAGACGAAGAATTTGTATGGAGAACCAGTCATTGTACTCATACTACATTCAGAAATTATGGCAATGAATAATCATACACGGCAAAGCAGTTATATGGAAAACCGGTCAGTGTTCCTAGCTACTAGCAGTTGCAGCAATGAATAATCATACAAGACAAGGAAATGCAAGAAAAACCAGTCAGTATTCCCAGAGACCAGAAAAGAAACAACGCCGACTCTCCACTGTTGCTGCTTGTGTTCTCGTTCTCGAGATTAAATTGAACTTTCTTGATTGGCGTTTAAAAAAAAAACAATATCGGAGAAGGCGATTACGGTATTATATTTGAGGCCCTCCGAGGTTGTGGGGTAAATTGATTCAACGTGTTTGTCACATAAGGGCTCCTGAGCATAAAAAAGGCGTAGCTTAAAAAACGCTACGGCTTTAATCTGGCTCTTCAATATACTCGTAATAATGGAGTTGAAACCTTTTGGAAAATTTTGAAAGTAGAATTTATGTAAACAAAAATTCCTGTATATAAATTTGTAGAGGTATCTAAATTTGGTAAGGTTCCCAAAAAGTGTAGACGGTATTCAAATTCGGAGCAGTTGTAACGCATCTATAGCCAAAGTGCACCAATAGCTCCATATATTCTTTGCCAAAGGCACTGGACAGGCCTAAATTTCGCCATCCAATCGAACACACCTTATCTTTCTTACGGTCCAGCTTATAAACACATCTAATATGTAGTACGTGCGCAAAATTTTCAAGAAATGACAAGGAACTTGACGGTCCACCGTACACGTACAGCAGCTATGTGGTAAAGTGAACTCTATAATTTACCATTTACCGTCAAGTCTGCAGGAACCACAGAAGTAGGTTCTGCGTTCGAGCATCCATACTACAATGCAAAGCTAAATGTTTAAATTTACTGTACATTCTACCTGCACCACAGTTCACTTACAGAAGATAGTTGTGTCAAATTTGAGTGTATGCGCTACGCCCCTAGATTTCCAGGATTGTGACGTCACAATTGCGTCACGCCGCTGGTGCAGCGAGGAATCTTTGGTATTTCCGCAGTGGCGTGACGTAATTTTGACGTCACAAACCTGGAAATTTACGAGGGCAGCGCAAACACCCAAATTTGACCCAACTATCTTCTGTAAATGAACTGTGACCTGCACGCCTATCGTTCAAAATTTCCAGTGTTTGGAATACGATGTCATTGAGGCGGGTGCTTCGGTCTCACTGTATTACCTTCCTCAGCAGCGGCCAGGGCGCAGGCCTCGATGCTAGAGGCCGCCACTTCGGTCCACTGGAAGGTCTTGGGGTCCGCGGGGGCCAGGCGGGTGTACACGGGCCCCCCGTTGGGGATCGCGATGGAGTACAGAGACCCCCGCACCGTGTTGGCCCTAGTCACGCACTCAGAGAACAGGTGAGTCTTGGGGCCAGTGGGATCGTCCAGCACGAACTGTGGGATGCATGAATATATTAGTCGGATCAGTTAGGGATAAAAAAAAAGAGGTGAATTGCACAGTTTCACCCGCGACCATTTAGTCTGACGCAGAAATAGATTGTCAAACGCTGAATTTAATCTGCCGAGAGCCGAAAACGATTTTCATTAGGACGGCCGTATTGTATAATTCAAAATCACAGGCATGACACATTTTCGCATTTTTAGCCATCAAAAAGCTATAACATAACAATTAAGAAGACTTTTCCATTATCTATGCCTCAAGGACTCCAAGTCAAGTAAAATATGAACGTATCCCTGATAAGGGCGGCCACATTGGATGATTCAATATGGCCGGCGTAGTAAAAACACTCATTTTCACATTGCTAGCCAATGGAGAGCCGTAAAATGCCATACAACAACACTGCTCCAAGATTTGCACCCTCAAGGTTTCCAAGTCTAGTGAATATTTCAAAGTATCATCGTCAACAGTGGCCGTATTAGGAGATTCAAAATGCTCCACATTGAAAAAATATTTTTACATTTCTAGTCGTATCAAAAGTGAGGCCCCTTAACAGAGCTGGCAGGAGTCACGGGTGTCAAAAGTTAAATGTAGATTAGCTAATTACTGGCAGACAATCTCGGAGGCAATTTAGACCACGGCTTCTCTTTGCTTTGGAATTTTACCGGTAACTACTCAACTTGCGAACTCGAAATGTCTGTGGTTGAAATATTTTTACTTCTCTGGCAGGAAATCCCTTATTGCCGTATGTATGTGTCCGGTATCATACAGTGCTGCTCGACACATTTTATTTATTAGATACTATAAATCTACAGCGCCTGCTATCTGAAAATATTGTTTCCAGTTGCTTGAAATAGTGTAGCTATAATTATTTAAAATCAGAACCCGTTTTACTGTTACCTGGAAAAATGTACTGCTATGGGGTTATTGTATTGATACCAGGGGCTAGGGGATGCCATTGGTAGAACTGGTTAGAGGATAAGTGATTCCAACGAACTACAGCGGTGAGAAAAGGTAGCAGCGTAAGAATGTTATAGCACTAATGGGCGTCTGATAATAATTTAATTTAAATTTAAGAATTGATATCCGTGATTCCGGCTCGCTGTGGGAAGGGCCTTGCTTTTGATATGGCAGAAAAAGTGAAAGTGTGTTTTTCGATGCCGGCTAGTTTCAGTCATTTCATAAGTAAATCTTTATCTGGAATATTTTGCTATAATCACAAGATTTTGAAATCATGAGGCCACAGATAATGAAAAAGTGCTGTTGTCTTTTATTTTTAGACTTTTTAAGGGCTAGAAATCTGGAAGTGTGTTTTTCAATATCAGTTTTTACATTTTAGGAGTTTTTAACGGTTAAAAGTGTAAAAATGTGTTTTTTCGTGACGGCCATTTTGAATCATCTATCATGGCGAACCCATGGAGACTGAGCTCTGGCTCCCAGATTTGAGTTCAGGATGCCGTAGTCTATCTGTGTACCAAGATTTATGCTCGTGGAGAATTTTGAGAGACCTTTCTTTTAACAGACCAGACTATATATGTGTATAATACTGATATATTTTTACTGAAAAAAAAAGGTTACAAAGTTTGTGCACGATTTAATTAAATGAACTTATAGTTTAAAATTTGGTGTACCTGTTTGTGATATGCCTCCGCCAATGGAGGAGGTTATGTTTTTGTCGTGTTTATGTTTGCCACCAATGATAACTCAAAAGGGATGGACGGCTTTGTACTAAATGTACAGATATTATAAGGCATGTTAGGAGGAACATATTATTACCTTTTGGTGAAGATTCGTTCAACCGTTTGTTTCTTAGGTTCGTTTGTTTGCCTGTTTTAGTTCTAGATAACATAACTCAAAAAGTGACAGGCGGATCTTAATGAAATTTGCGCGAAAAGTTGGAAGTATTACGAAGAGTAAATAACCAAAATTTTGTGATGATCTGTCTTTCTGTTTGATTTTATGTTTGTCCGCCACATGACCCAAACAGTTATCAACGGACCTTTATGAAATTCACAGGAGTTGTTGGAAATGTTAAAAGACGCAAATGGCCAAATTTTGATGGAGATCATGTCGTCCATTTGTGTATAACAGTCTCCTATGTTTTATGTAATCATATCTTATGTTTTTCTTTCTTATATTGTTTTAGTTTGTGTTATGTTTAGTTTTGTTGTTTTCGGTAATATTACGCTGTGTTATTTTAAGTTATGTTATTTTATAGATATTGTATACACATTCGTAGACACGCTGTATGCATATACATATATATAAACATTTTTACGTATATACACGTACACACAAGTGTGTCGGCAAGCATGTGTTCCAGTTCCCGTTAAGGCGTCCATTTCCAGGACTTGCTCTATAACTTTTACAGCATATGAAGAAAACTGGAGCTATTAATTCAGTTTTAACGAGCGACTTTAGTTTTCAAGCTGCACCTGTGCCCTTCTGGACCACGTCCCGTGTGCGTCATATTTACTCGTGCTGGAGAAAGCTGGATCTAATTATAGAACTCGCCCTAATTTTCGTTTTCTTTCAGATATAAGATGTTCATAAGAGACAACGTCCATGTTACTGCTGATGTTACTGTTAATGTTCCTACATTCTCGGCCTTCGAAATGACGACGAAGTATCGCAATCGTACTTTTTGCTCTTTTTTTTATTTGTAGATGTGTAAAACCTGTATGCTTCGTCATGGTAAGTGGAGATTGTTTTCATGCTATTAGCAGAAGCCGCCAATATTAATTTGCCTATGGAGTCTAGCATCTCCTTAAAAATAAAGTAAGTTTATTTCGAGGTAATATTACTACAATAATAAAATTACAATTTTTTCGTAGTCAATATATACAGTGGTGCTCAGTGACAGTTTTTTCCACCCACAAGGTAACCCAATTCTAGTCGACCCTTCATTGTTATTGATACTAGTGTATCCAACCGTCACAAATGAGAACAAGGAACAGGCATCGGTACCCCGTTACTAGTATACGTATATCTCTGCATGTGGTCACGATTCTTTTAAATATGAACTACGCCCATTTTAGCTACAGCTGGACTTTCCTTTCAAATCAATACCGATCTGTGCTCCCAATTCCGATTCAAAAGTTCAGTTATTGATTCCCAGTGCAGATCCCACGGTCGTGGAAGTGGATTATTCCTCCATGAAACTACTGGGTTCGTATCTGCTCAGCATCTACACTTGCTAAGTTGAGACGTGAGTTTTTGACAATCTACTCTCCATACAGTAAACACTTACTGTATATATATATATATATATATGTATATACACCATGTAACGGACAGTATATTTTATTTTATACGAATATAAATTAAGGGCTCAAAATTAATTGGAACTGGTGCACCAGCACGCCAGCCACAATACTTTGCGCGGTTTAAAAGTTTTAACTCTAGGGATAAAACTCGATGTGTCGGTAAAATAGGTTTGTTCAATCTAAAAGAAACTGTAATAGAAACAGAAGGTAACCGAATAGTAGTTAATATAGAGTCTGAATGCAGTAGTAATGAGAATTAAAAGGTCAACGCAAAAAAATAGTTTAGGTACCTCAAACGAAGTATTGATCGAAAATAAAGTTAATAATCGTTCTTCTCCAGCAATACAGTATTTTCGGCAATTCGAAATCGTATCAGGAAGAAGGAATTTTACCACGTCATCAGTAATAATTTAAATGTTTCTCTAGCCTTGTGGTACAAATAACATGTTACGCATCAACAGTAGGAATTTAATGAAATCAATTACGTTTTAACTTCATAAACGCTAACATGCCAGCGGTGGCAATTTACGTAATACGGGAGAAGTATCATCGAAATAAAAAACGACACGTCAGTATTAAAATATTCGAAGGCTGTTTCATCCAGAATAAACTTTCGTCTTCAGTAACACGATTCCTCATTTAAAAACGTTTTCAATGAATATAGAATCTTCCGCATCAATAGGTAGTGACTGCAGAGATATTCCGAAACCCGTCTCATTTGTAACTAGAGCACTCTGAGAGCGCATATAACCGCCAAGCGAGGCAACGTTAACGAAAAATTCAAATTGGCTCTAAAACGAAGATTTTCTTTGTATCTACACCTAAATCTAATAAGCTGTGCCTTTATAGTATCACAACTTCTCCAATTTTCACGAACGTCTGTTGAAAACATTTTTGGTTATGCTGCTAACAAACATTTTGACAAACATAAGTCAAAAATACAAACGGACCAAGCGATCTGCACTAACAACTAACAACCTAAAGAGCCATTCATAACTTTTTGAATTATTGCGCTAATCAGCATAAAATTAAAAAGAGTGACAAACTAGCGAGCGAACAAACAGATCATCCATCTCAAAGATTTGATAATTTAGTCTTCGATATATACCTTACAAATTCCATATAAATCCTTCCATAACTTTCCGAGTTGTGGCATTGAGAAAATGAGGCAAACAAATAAACAAATAGATAAACGGATCTTCACCGAAAATAAATCCTCTGTACCTCCCAACACACTTAACAATCCCTGTAAATTTCGCATAAATCCATCCATACCTTTTGAGTTATCTTAGTGAGAGATTGACAGACAAACCTGACAAAAACATAAGTTCCTTGGCGGAGGTACGAGATAAGCACTCTCTGGACGCATACCTCCGCCAACCAGGGCAGTGTTAACCAGAAATTCAAATGGGTTCTCAAACTAGGATTTTTTGTGCATCGCCAGCAAAGATTTAGTCTGTCGTTTCGTATCATCTATTTTTCCGAACATGCCTAACAATACCTGTAACGTTCATAAAGATCCGACCTTAGTTTTTTGAGTTATCTTAGTGACAGAGAAAGAACGTTGGTCGTTCTCAGATAGAAGATAAAATTTTTGGAATCCTCAATGGTATGCGATTAAGGGTCAATATCTGAAACTAACTTCAAGAGAGCACATGCCCAAAGCTTAGAACAAGTGAAGCCTCGAAGGCCTAATTTTGACTCCCATTCAATTGCAACACTTAGCATTTAAAAAAAAAACATATTAGCAGCAATATATTAGATGATGCAAGTACGGCAGTAGTGAAATTCAAATTTCTTTCGTCATCAATTATAAATTAAATAATTGAAAGCGGTCGATCACGAATAAAATCTAACAAGTCATCTAATCTGAGCCATCTCTTGTAGGAATTTGAGCAAAGTAATCGTGAAACGATACCAATAACAATTGAAGGCTACACTAGAAAGAAATTTATGAACATAGTATTATTTAAAATAAAATTGAGCACGTCATAAGTGGCTACTTCGGTAAACTTAAAGCGACAGTAGCAAGTTAGAATAATAGCTGACGCGCCACTTGTATGAATATGTGTTTATTGAAGGTATGAGCGAAAAGAATGGTAAGTAACACGTCAGCATTAACACTTCACATAACGCACGCGGTGCAGCGATAATAAAGTAAAAAAAAATGAACGCTGTTGCAATAACAACTTCGTTAAAATGAATCGAAATTGATGAAAAAAAATAACAACCCAACACGTCAACTGCGAAAACGTATGATTATTGATACTGGTAGCAATAAGAATTAAGTTATCTGTACCAAGAGCGTCAAAAATTTTCAAGGTTGTTAAAACGTAATAATGGCATCATACTTATGCTTTGAAACCGACAAATAGATAAGTGGATCTTCACCAAAAGTTAATCGCCTGTACCTCTTAACACACTTAACAATCGCTGTAAATTTCGTATAAATCCGTCTTTAACTTTTTGAGCTATCTTCGTGAGGGATAGAGAGACAAACCTGACAAAACATTAGCTCCTTGGCGGAGGTAAAAGATAAGCACTCTCAGGACGCATACCTCCGCCGAGCAAGGCAGTTGCTCACGAAGCAACTAAGCAAGTGCTTAGCAGTATTAATTTGGAAAAAAGTGAAAGTAATACTTGTAAGGTAAACGTAACTAGGTCATTATTACCAATTTAGGCGAGCTAATGAAGGAGTAGGCTAAAAATGTAGTCTGGCAAAACACCAGGTGCAAGTATGATAGGTGATACGAGAACAGTAACGAAACTGCGAAAAGTACGAATTTTAACATGTGAATAAGAACAATTTTGGTGATCACAAAGTTGTAACATTGCTAGTTTTCTAACACGTCAGCATTATCAATTATGGTGATTGCAAAGTTGTAAGAGTAAAAATATCAGACACGTCGGCAGTATCAATTAGGAAAATTACAAAGTTGTAACAGTAAAAATATCAAACGCGTCAGTAGTAATAATTTTGGTGATCAGCGAGTTGTAACAATAATAACATTATCAAACTCATCGGGTACCACACAATTACAACAAACTTGATAAGCGTCAGACACGTCAGCAGTTACAATTTTGGTGATCACATACTTGGAACAGAGCTAATTTCATGAAACACGTCCTTACTCGCAGTTTTGACGATCACATATTGATAACAATGATGAATAGGGTTGTGATCCTGACTTTCATATAATATGCTGCATATGCACTGAAAAACTGTATGCATATTATATGCACTTTTTGAACTTTGCATATTTACCACAATTAATGAAATATGCACGTGCATATTTTATGCAGGTATGATTTGCATATAAATGTCACAACCCTTAGTGATAAATATGCGCAAATTTGTCAGCAGTAAGAAATGAAGTAACAGCGATATTTTGTGAAATGGGTGAGTATTAGCACAGGCAGTACGACGTGGCAGCGGTTCCGAACGAGTCATCATTTTTCTTACCTCGGAGGAAGATACCAATTGGGTGAAAATCCCCAGCAGCATCAAGCTAGTCATACAATTATTTTTCGCCATCCTTAGCACAAAGTTGGCAACTAATGATGTTTTTTCACTCTATCTTTTTAATCTGAAAAATAGTGACGTTAGTAACCTGAAAAAATTCATATTAATAAAATTTAGAGGTATAAGTGTGTAAATTGAAGAAAGTATTACCGTAATCTAATAAATGTGCACATTGCGTAGAAGAGAAGAAACCATATTGCATACAATATAGAAATACAAGTGTATAAACTAAGAAAGCATCTCCTTAATTAAATAAATGGCCAGATTACAAAGAGGAAACCAAACCATGTTTTAATTTGTAAGCACTTGACGATAGTTCATAGGAGTACCCATCTCTATCTCCGCCAGGCAATGCTGCTGCAACACCTGAATGTCTGCACGTTCACGTCGTACCAGGGAACGTGAAATCACTGCGCTCAGTTTAACTAACACATCACATCTGTGAGTCCCTGCGCCGACTGCAAGCTGCATATGGAATGAGGTACGTATAAACATAAGCTCCTCCCTTTCTCCCTTTGCTCCTCCCAATTTAAAACATTCATATGATTTATAGCATCTGTGCTTGTGTGTTGCCATGGCAACCCTGCTAAGCTCTCATGAAAAATCAACATCCATGATCGTCTTCTCGTTGAAGCTTCTGATACCTACTAGTCTTACTATTTCTTAGATGCATTCGTCCAAAGTCAGCATTCGTAAGATTTTTACAATACAGAAATTGTCCTCACGTACGCATTTCTGAGGTTATGATATTAAAAAACTGACTATCTGGACGCGTTTCCATAGTCAGCTTTGACAAGAATTTCGATTAAAAATCTGCCTCCAGGTACATGTTTCGATAGTCAGCATTGACAAGAATTTCGATTAAAAATCTGCCTGCAGGTACGTGTTTCGATAGTCAGCATTGACAAGAATTTCGATTAAAAATCTGCCTGCAGGTACGTGTTTCGATAGTTAGCATTGACAAGAATTTCGATTAAAAATCTGCCTGCAGGTACGTGTTTCGATAGTCAGCATTGACAAGAATTTCGATTAAAAATCTGCCTGCAGGTACGTGTTTCGATAGTCAGCATTGACAAGAATTTCGATCCAGAAACTGCCTGCAGGTACGTGTTTCGATAGTCAGCATTGACAAGAATTTCGATCCAGAAACTGCCCGCAGGTACGTGTTTCGATAGTCAGCATTGACAAGAATTTCGATCCAGAAACTGCCTGCAGGTACGTGTTTCGATAGTCAGCATTGACAAGAATTTCGATCCAGAAACCAGAAACTGCCTACAGGTACGTGCTTCGATAGTCAGCATTGACAAGAATTTCGATTAAAAATCTGCCTGCAGGTACGTGTTTCGATAGTCAGCATTGACAAGAATTTCGATCCAGAAACTGCCTGCAGGTACGTGTTTCGACAGTCAGCATTGACAAGAATTTCGATCCAGAAACTGCCTGCAGGTACGTGTTTCGATAGTCAGCATTGACAAGAATTTCGATCCAGAAACTGCCTGCAGGTACGTGTTTCGATAGTCAGCATTGACAAGAATT
>LQNS02277096.1:13595858-13607051 GCA_001587735.2 Parhyale hawaiensis | reverse complement strand
GTCATTATCAACTTATTAATGATTGAATCTAATCTATTACAATCAAATCAAATCTAATCGAAGCTATATAGTTAGGTAGGTGTTATGTTGTGGACCACTTGAAATCATCCGGGCCAAGCGTGCCACGACAATATAAACTAAATTTTTCAGGTTACCAATTTTATTGTTTTCTAGATTAAAACGCTAGCGTGAAAAATATATAAGGAATATTGTACGCCAACGTTGCACTAAGGATGGTGAAGAACTGGATGGCTAGTTTGGCCCTGCTGGGAGTCATCAGCGGAATGGCATTTTGCCTCGAGGAGGTGAGAAAAATAATTACTCGGTCGAGACCAGTGGAATATTGTATTGTCTATGCTAGTATTATCACAAGTTACCTCTGCAAAATATCACTGTTGCCTCATTTGTTGCTGCCGATGTGTTTTAGAATATTGCCACCGTTGCAACTCGTGATTACAATAATTGTTACTGCCGATGCGTTAGATACTATTTCTACTGTTACAATTTTGTGGGCACAAGAATTGTTACTGCCGATCCGTGTGTGGCATTATTACTACTGTTACAGCTTTCTGAAAACAAAAACTATTACCGCCGACGTGATACACTTTATTACCGTTGCAACTGAGTGATCACCAAAATCGTTACAACCGAGGTGTTTGAGAAGCTTTTCACTGTTACAAATTTTCGTTGTTCTAAAATTATTACTTCTAACTTGTTTGCTAATGTTATGATTGTTACTACATTTTAAAACCAAAATTATTACTTCTAATGTGTTTGTTACTAAAATCACTGTTACAACTTTCTGATCACTAAATTGTCCTTGCTGACGGGTTAAATTTTCTTTTTTTCGTAGCTTCGTTACCATTTTCAGCAGCTTCAGCTTACCTTGGTTCACCCTAGTACCTAAACTGCTACGAATGACCTAGTTACCTCCGACAAGGAGGTAATGTTTACGTCGAGTTTGTCTGTCTCTCTGTCTTTTCGTCAGTCTCTCACCGATAACTCAAAAGGTTAAGCACGGATTTTGACAAAATTTAGAGTAATTGTCAAGTATGTTGGGAGGAACAGATGATTAACTTTTGGTGAAGATCTGTTATCCGTTTGCGTGTCTGCCTCATTCTTCTTAATGCCATAACTCAAACAGTTATAGACGGATTTTTATGAAAATTACAGGAGTTATTAGGTACATTGCGAAGATGATCTGTTAGTTCGGTCGTTTGTGGCTGTATTTAATTTTGTGCTTGTTCGCACAATAACGAAAAACGTTAAGAATTGATATTCATGAAATTTACAGAAGTTGTTAGTATTGTTAAAAGACATGAATTGTTAAAGTTTGGTGATGACCGTTTGGTCATGGGGTTACCTAATTGTTTGTTTTTGATTTTCATCAAGATAATTACCTCCGCTGAGGAGGTTATGTTCTCGTTGAGTTTTTCTGTTTGTTTATCTGTGTCTTTCTCTGTTTGGCACCAAAATAACAAAAGGTTATTGAGTTATTTTTACAAAATTTACAGTGATTGTTAAGTATGTTAGGAGGAAAAGATAATTAACTCTTGCCGAAAATCCGTTTATCCGTTTCTTTGGGTGTCTTTTTTTCTTAATACCCCAACTCAGAATGATACGGCAGGATTTTTATGAAATTTGCATTAATTGTTAGGTATTTCACCCAGAATAAATGACGAAATTTTTGCGACGATCTGTTTGTTCGTTTGGCGCTGTGTTTAATTTTATGCTTAACAAAATAATCCAAATTTTAAGGCCGGATCGTCATGAAATTTACAGGAATTGTTGGACATGTTGATAGACGTACATAATTCATCAATTTTTGGTGATGATCGCGGTTGGTCTATTTGTGTGTTCGACTACTGTTTGTCAGAATGTCTGCTAGCAGCATAACTCAAAAAGTTACGAAAGGATCTTGAACCAACTTACACCGTCAACTAGCACAAATGATTAGATTTTGGTGTTGATACAAAGAAAATCATGGTTTCAGAACCAATTTAAATTTTAAGTAACTCATGCTTTGCCTTGGACCTCGTTCAAAAATCGTCAAGATTGCCTTGCTTGGCGGAGGTATGAGCTCCCAGAGTGCTCCAGTTCAAAAGTTATAAACGGATCTCCAAAAATTTACAAGGATTGTTTGCATTATCAGGATGAAAAGCTGAAAAACTTTTGGTGAAGATCGGTTCGATCGTTTGTCTACCTGTTTTTTTCCTTGCAATTCACTAACAGGAAAAGTTATGAAAGGATTTTCACGATAGTTTCAGGAACTGCAAAGAACGTTAAAGGTACAAATTAGCAATCGCTGTGGTGATCTGTTGATTCAACCGTTTGTGTGTTTGACTATGTATGATTGTTGTAATGCTGGTAGGAATATTATCGAAAAATTGATGGAGGGATCTTCAAGAAAATTGCAAGAAATTGTTACGAAAGTAAGGAGGCACAAATGATTTAATTTTGGGGATAATCAAGTGAAATTTTAGTTTATGAACAAATTTCAATGTTTCATTACCTTTGCGTCACCTGATGAAGGTATGTGCTCTCAAAAGTGTTTTTCTAGTTCTAAACACTGTCGCTTTTAGCTTGACAAAATTGCCACTTATGTTGTGTTTACCTTTATTTTAATGCATAGTAAGTTCGCAGTGTTTTGCTGGGTATGACATTACATTATTATTATTTGTATCGCTCCTAGATTGGTTAGCTCAAATTGTTATTGCTGATGTGTTGGCTTTTATTCTTGTAGTAAACCTTTTTCAAATTACTTAAATTGCTATAACCAAGGAAACAAATTTAAGTTCCACGATTACCGTATTTGCATTACCTAAATTTTTACGATTAATTTATCAATTGTTCTCAATACTAAAATTTTAGGATTACCTAATCTGTTGCTATTGCATGTCAAATGTTGTTCACACTGAAACACTTTCGAATTACTTAAATTGTTACTGTTGACGTGTATATTTCATTACAACCGAAAATATTCAAAGTTTCCTACATTACTGATTCAGAGGTTTTAATTATTTTTGCTTTTACGTACTGCTGTCATGTAACATTAAGATCTCACTACTGCATGGTGCACTTAGATTGCCTAAAGTTAAATTTTTGAGTTATTTAAAATTATTACCTATTGAGACTGTTTTCTGAATATCTCAGCAGTTACCGTTGACTTGGACGATTTTACTTTGACTGCAAACTTTTTTATATGATCTAGATAAGGTGTTATCAAAAGTTTATTTTGGATGAAACGGTATTCGAATACTAAGTTGCTGTTGGTGATGTATCATTTTTGCTTCAATTGAGGCCCCTTTCAGATTACATACCTAAATTGTTACTGATGACGTGTTAGATTTTGCGAAATTTGATACGCATCTGTATTAAATTTTAAAAGCTGACGTATAACGTGTTATATATATATTTATATGTATATATATATATATATATATGCGCTGAAAACCTAACGAATCAGCAAACTAAGTTATTCTTGCTTACGTGTTAGATTTCATAATTCCTTAAATGCTTTGGAATCAACGGAATATTGATTGCTGGTAACAACAAAATGCATCAACTGTCTAATGCAGTGGGAATTTCATTTACTCCGACTACATCAGTCCCAACAGATTTGCAGAATGTAACAAAAAATCTTTCCTGCGTATCAAAATACCGCAATAAACAAAGACAATGTGAAGTAATACATGCATTTACCTTCACCAATGAGGTCATGGTTATATCAGAATTTGTCTGTTTGTTTGTCTATTCGTCTCACTGTCACGAAAGATACCTCAAAAAGTTATGAACGAATCCTCAGGAAATTTACTGAGATGGTAAGTATGTTAGGAGCGAAAGATAGTTTGCGTTTGGTGAATATCCGTTCAACCGATGGTTTGTCTACCCGAAGTTAATGGTAACAATTCAAAACGTTGTGGACAGATCCTCATGAATTTTGCACAAATTGTTAGGAATGTTGAGAGGAGGAAATGACCAATTTTTGTGATGATCTGTTAGTCTTTATGTCTTTATATACATAGGTATTTGTTTTTGTTTGTCAGAATATTACTCAAAAAGTTATGGATGGATGTTCATGAAATTTGCGTGAATTGACAGTAATCGAGAAGGGCTGAAATGACGAAATTTGCTTGTTGATCTGTTGGCCTGTTTGCGTTTGACGATGCGTTTGTCTTATTGTTTGTCAGAACATAATATAAAAGTTCTGTACCGACGATCAATAAGATTCTAGTAATTGTTGGGTACGTCCAGAGGCACATCTCACTAAATGAAATGAGGGTCAAAGAGAAGTGCTGATTTTCACCGCGAACGAAGTGAGAGAGGTGATATTTATATATTTGTAAATATATATATTTGTGCACTCAATAAGTGGTCAAAGGAGTTCAGCAATGCATCATAATTTCTTGCAGGGAGTTTGGTGGTTTAACCTAGATGTGACACATGCCAAAAAACTAGGCCTAGCTGGCCCTAAAAAATGACGGCGTACTTTTAAGAGAATGAAAAACATAAAAAACCATCCTGAAGAGGTGTTGATGCATGTTCTTTGCCGTCATTTTCGACGGGTGGGTAAATGCACGAGTACCAATAATAGTGAAGGTGCCATAGAAATGGCATACGTCCTCAATTGATAAAAGTGTCAGTGTGTATATCTGTACATATTTATTATGATGAAATTGCCAAACAATAATTGTACTAATATTAACGAATACTAAAAACTGATCTATTTTTTCAAGTGATGCTGGACTCCAACAGTATATTTCTAATCGTGGTTTCTACAAAGAGAATAGAAACAAGTCTTTTTTACCACAGAGACGCTGGCCTATTTTGTGGGCAGGCGAAGGTGGTAGGGTTAATACACCTACGATAGGAACAGGATTGTGATCGCAAATTATTTGTCGTTATTTCCAATGACTAAGTACTTAGGTATATGAAAAGCAATATCATCTAGTTTATGTTAGTAGGTTGTAAAAAATACTTTAGAAACATCTTATATATATTGTATGAAATGAAACGGAAAAGGTATTAAGTATTGCATTAGATTCAGCTCATACAAGTAAACGAGTAAATACCACGCACACTGCACATGGATTACCAAGGCCACAGGTGTAGCGTTAAAACTTACTTGGATCATTAATAGTTGATAATGAGCTCTGGTCTTTTCATAAGATGAGCAAGTGACAAAGCTTATCGTGGAACTGGACTCGTTAGCTCCAACTAGAACACTTGTTCCCCCCACACACTTGTGTATATGAATGTACTTACGTAAGCATACAGTACCGTCTATAACTAAGGGAAAAATTTTCAAAATTATGTAACTTTTCTTTTATTCATCACACATAGCTCATCTTTTGTCAATTAATAGTCCTTAAAATGTTTATTAATGTGTGAAAATTTCAACCAGGTGTAAAATATAATAAGACATTTATGAGTGAAAAACTTTTATTTTGAAATTTGGAACTTCCAAAAGTAAGGGGCAAATGCATTGAAGTCAATATTCAACAAAAATTTAGACAGAAATATTCAGTAAAATGTAATGCACAATCAATATTTAGTAAACAGAACCTTGCTTTCAATCACAGCTGCACATTGTCGACTACGTCAACGATTAAGGTCTTGACAATCTCCTGACACTAGTTTTAGACCATTCCTTTTGAAGTTTTATCCACAAATGCTCAGTGTTGGTGGGATTTCTTGCCATAACTTCAATCCTAGGGTCTTCCAAAGATTTCCCATAGGATTAAAGTCAGCAGTTTGCGCTGGCCAATCCATGACTTCAAAGTCTTACTAGTTCAGGTAACTTGTAACAGTCTTTGTCTTGTGGCAGGGTGTATTATCCTGGATGAAGATAGCCTTATCCACACCTACATTTTGACTATTAGGCACAACATCTTTCAGCATGTTTTATAAACCTTAGCGTTCACACGGGTTTGTAAGCGAATGACAGGCGTTGTACCCTAATTTGGAAAAATACCAAATGCCACCACACTCCCGCCCCCAAGTTTCACAGTCTTCGCTGTACACTTTGCGCTTAATCTCTCACCTGCACCACTCTTAACAAAGTTCAATATTGAAATAAGACCAGTACATAAAATATATACCGTCGAGTCGACAAATTCTTATAAAATTTCAACGTTTCGGGAAAAATCAAATTCCCATCATCAGAAATTCGCACAAAAAAGCTAGATACAAAGGAATGACTAAAAAAAAATTACTTTGTATGAACTAAGGACAGTAGTTAGCCTGGAGGGAGCTAAAAGGCAGTATCTACTTCAATATTCAATAGATATGAACAGCATGGAGTTTCAATTTTTAGAAAATACGAAAAATTCTCTAGGAAGCATGAAAAACAAAAATTAGACCTCAAATTCCTGCACTGTTGCAAAGCCTTCCAGGTTATCCCCAAATTTCTTTGTTTCCGTTTGTATAGACAATTACTCCAAAATAGCCAACTGTACAAATCATGGCAGTCCAAGGTCCTAGACCTTGAAATTCAAACCCAGCATAGTAATATCACAAAGCATGCAACCTCAGCAAACTATTATTTATCGCAAATCAAAAGTAGTTTCTCATTTCTAGACCGTCTCAGTCTGATTCATTTTGTATACCGCAACAATAGGAAATTTATTGGCAAAACGAAAACAGTCCACAGCAGACAACTAAATCAATTAGGCGCATCATCTAACCTAACTTTTTGCAACCCGGATATAGCGTCATTTTTAAGTATTCTAATGTTAATCTTCAGCCACGCCTAAATTTTTGTTGTCGTTTGGTCTGGAGTTTTGCCTGCCTGTATTTAAACCCAATTATTATAGACATCTCATTAGTTTCGAGAATTTATCTAGCAGACTGAAATCCCAACCACTTAGTCCTAAATTTTCTTTTGCCGATGTAAAAAAACAAAATAAGAGAAACCTGCAATAACTTGTACACTTCGCACAGCAATCCGTTCTCCCCTATATTTTCAAAGACTGATTTGTACCTTTTGTCAAATTTTTGTAAGGAAAATTCAGTTGTAGTTTGTAGGCCGGACAAAAGTAAGGGAGTCGTCATCATCAATAGGAATGAATACGATCAAAAAATGAATACTATTGATTTTCTCCTAATCTTTTTCAAGAATAACGGCTACTTACACCACCTTCTAGATCACTACTGCAAACTATTCCTTGACAAATTGTTCGATCTTGGTATAGCTAAACCTACCGTTCGCAAATTAGATTTTTCCATTCCCTCCCATACTATAGCAGGACCACTATCGATAAAGTCAGTTCCCTGAAAGTTTTCCTCTCCGAGGCCTACCCGCACATAAACTTTAGGTTCTCTTACAAAAATACATTTACGTTAGGATAATATTTTAAATTCAATGATAAACCTCCCACAAACCTCCGGTCCAGTGTTGTTTACGTCTTTTCTTGCACGAGCTGCTCAGCTCTGTGCTACGGCAGCACTGGACAGCATTTCAAAGCCCGCGTTGACCAACATTTAGGTATATCAAGCAGAACTGGTTTACCAGTAGAAAAACCTGCACATTCAGCTCCCCGTCTCCATGCAGAGCAAAACAACCATCCAATTAGCAGGAAAGACTTCTCTATAATAGCTTATTCTAATCCAATAGAACTCAGAACTCTAGAATCACTGTATATTCATAAAACAAAACCTAGCCTCAACATAATGTCTTCAGCCGTGCTACTCGTCACGATCCATGATTGACACTTTTGCCTCGGACTGTGTTTGCCCGCTTCCCTCCGCTTCCCATGCCGTCCGTCACTTATATAGGGACCCCGTTGCGCACTGCAGTCATTTGCCTTTTAGCTCCCTCCAGGCCAACAACTGTCCTTAGTTCATACAAAGTAAAATTTTCTTTTTAGTCATTCCTCTGTATCTAGCTTTTTAGTGCGAATTTCTGATGATGGGAATTTGATTTTTTCCGAAACGTTAAAATTTTATAAAAATTTGTTGACTCTACGGTATGTATTTTCACAAAGTTCTTACCGTCACTTCCGAACAGATTGAATTTGCTTTCGTCCATGAAAAACACTCGGGCTTAATTTTCATTTGGCCAGATTACAAGCTTGTTTGTGTACTCCAATATCTTTTAAATGGTTTCTTCTGGGGGCTTTGTGCGAATAAGCCTACTTGTTGTAGTCATCTGGAGACAGTCTGCCGTGACGCATTTACACATGTCATTCATTACCTTGCCTATTTCTGCTGAGTACTTGAAACGGTCCTTTAATGCCGTGCGCTGCATGAGCCTGACCTCTCTAGCTGAAGTTTTGCGTAGTCTGTCGGTTTTTAGGACTAACGATGCAGCCATTTTCATAATAAGACATAATTCTGTCCACAAACTTTACCTGATCTGAAATCTCTCGAATAGCGCAATTTTTTGAGGAACTTAATAACACCTTGTCATCAACTTTTTGACGTGGTGTCATTAAGTCCACAACTGAAATGTTTACCAATATCCAGTGAAAAGCCTTGTCTTCATTGGAAAGGAAGCAGCTTGGATTAAGAATGCAGTTTATGGGTTTTCTTCATACTTGTCCCTTGGTTTTGGATGTTCCAAATTTCAAAATAGAAGTTTTTCACTGATAAATTTCTTATTATCTTTTACACATGGTTCAAATTTTCACACATTAATAAACATCTTAAGGACTATTAATTGTCAAAATATGACGCATGTGTGATGAATAAAAGCAAAGTTATAAAATCTTGGAAATTTGTCTCTTAGTTATGGACGGTACTGTATATGTATAGTAAATGCCGCCACGGTAGCTGCATGCTTCCGTTCTCAGCTCTAACACCTTGTATCGCTCGTTCGATTCCCCGTGAGGCACACGAGCTCTTGCAGATCTTGGTGTGCTGACTCGGCAGTTGTGTGTGCATGCTCGGCGNGGCGGAACTGCTTTCCTCAGAGATGAGGGGGGTGGGGGGTCTCGGGTTATTTGTTTCTTCCGTCAAATTGGCGCCATAGTTCGTAACCCGAGGGCGACTGCGACTACACTTGCTCGTCTGGGGCCAGTGGGCCTATACCCGCAGCACAGAAAGGTGCTTGTGGGTTTCCCAGGTGAGGGTGTGGTCTAAGTGGACTTTACATTTACTTTTAAATATATATATATTTCTGTGAATGTGTGTGTAAAAAGAACGTATGTAACAAATGTAATGCAATGTTATGTTATCTTATGCAGTATGTAGTGCTAAGTATTTTTATGTCGAATTATATAATGTTATGTAACTAAAACACCTCGTGACGTAAGACCATCACCCGCGATGGAGGCAAATTCAACGCCGTCATTTTTGACAGCCAGCTTGGTTTAGTTTTTTGGCATGGGTCACAGCTATAGGTCAACCCATCAATCTCCCTGCAAAAAATTATGAACATTACCCAACTCCTTCAACCTGCTTTAGGGGGGACAGACAAATACATAATTATATACATAAATACATATATATATATATAATATATATATTTATATTATTTTCTTGAGATCGCATAAATGTAGAATTTGTAGTCGTGCAAAAAATTCGGACAACGCTGACAAGAATATTAAAACGCGTAAGAATATGATCGGCTAAATGATCTGTAAGCAGTGGAAAACAGAGCTCAGTAGGGCATGCATAAATATAGGAGAGCAATGCAAGAAGTACCGTTGCATGCAAGATTCACAGGTGAGAAAGGCTGGAGTCAGCTCGATGATGTGTGTTAAGGTAGACGGGGTTCGTTAGGCGGACTTTAGATTAGACGGGGTAGGTTACTTAACCGTGGAATTTCCACGGGGACCGCTAGTAATATTATTGACCTACCTATAGTCTACTCAATCTCTGTGAGTTGTTTGTACACAATCTATATTAGGTAGAGGAAAAAATAAGCTGAGCATACAAGTTGGTGGGACCTGCTGGCAAAACAATATCTTTCAGGGCGTCAGGAAGCAACTGACACTTAAGGAGCATCGTAACTTGGATACATCGAGTGCATTAAAAATGAAATTCTGCAAATTTAACCCCGTGGCCAGTAACAGTAGCTGGGACGATGGAACTAAAGCTTCAGTCAACTGTTTTTAAAGCTAAAAGGAATATCAGCATTCTCTATGAGATAGGAGAAGGAAATTCGAGTGATAAAGGTTTAATGATGGGGCATCAATGGTGGGCGTGAGCGCGGTTACATAAACGTGTACGTTTATAATAAACCTGATACGGGATATACAAGTGCACTGCATCATATATATTATCATTGCTAACACGCACAGTGTTGAATATTTTCTTGAGAAGCACAGAAGATGGCGCTGGTGACCCAAAGGGTCATGGGCCGTCTCGTATTATATAATAGATTCTAGTAAAATAAAACAAAACAGACTAGAGCAGATTAGACTTTAGAGTATGCTATAATATACATATAGTGTAGAGTAATGAACTGTAATGTATTGGAATGTACTGTAATGTACTGTAATGTACTGCAATGTATTGTAATGTACTGCAATGCACTGCGATGTACTGTAATGTACTGTAATGTACTGTAATGCACTGCAATGTATTGTAATGTACTGCAATGTACTACAATGAACTATAATGTATTGTAATGTAACGTATTGTACTAAAGTGCAGTGCAGTGAAGTCTAACATAACGCAGTATAATCTTATTTATTTTATACGGTAATAACTTACAAAAATTATAATGAGATTGTGAAATTAGTGATTTCATAAAATTCCTGAAGAATTCAACCACTCCTTGTAATAGTTATTGTTATGGGGGATTTAACGAAATTACTAAGTGTTTTGGAACTTCGGGATATCAGTAAAAATGATAGCCATGCTTTCGCGATAATACTGAAGCACACAACACGAAGTAAGACAGGCATATGTTAGATTTATTTCTGATACTATTCATAAAAAGTTAGAATCTGTCGTGCTCTCAATTTAAACTGTANCGGGATATCAGTAAAAATGATAGCCATGCTTTCGCGATAATACTGAAGCACACAACACGAAGTAAGACAGGCATATGTTAGATTTATTTCTGATACTATTCATAAAAAGTTAGAATCTGTCGTGCTCTCAATTTAAACTGTAGGGTAACAAGGGGCAAAGAGCCCACTGCGGGTAATGGGCCCATAGCACGTTTTTCGTTAAGTATGGCAGATATTGGTCTGCGCGCTCTAGTGCAGGTGCACAGCGTCACTGCGCAGCAGTGTGTGGCTT
>LQNS02277096.1:13558059-13568430 GCA_001587735.2 Parhyale hawaiensis | reverse complement strand
TTCAAAATGGAGAAGCTAACGCACTTGTTTGAAATTGCGGATGAGTCAAGCATAGTGAACTTAGCTTGACTATTTCAAAACCATGACTTTTTTCGAATCCATGCAGCATTAAACACGACAGAAAGGTGAATCACAAAAAAAATAATAATAATGAACGAAACGCTGAATTTGAGCATTCCCTTCTGTTATTTCAGATAACGAAATTCCTGAAACACCTGAAGCGTCTGACGGTGAATTAAACAGAACCTAGTCAACCATAAATTTGGAACATTCCTTTCTGTTATTGCAGATCACACAGATCAAGAAGTAAATGCAGATCTGTTCTGGACCGGAGCCCGCAGAGATAACGATGGTGTTTGGAGGTGGGAAGGCGACGACTCGGAGGTGGCGGCAGACATGTGGCATACAGCACCTGATCCAGCATCCGAAGATTCATGCGCAGCTATCGACTTGACAACAGGACCCGGGCTTATACAAGTGACTTGCCTCATCGACGCACCAAAGGGAGTAGCTTGCTTGGGAGAGCAGCAAGCAGGCTATGAACCATGCCCTCCGCCAATCAAGGGCGGCGCCTAGGTAGCGTTGCACCAGCACGCCGTAAGTGACGTCATTCGTTTGCTATTAGTGACGTCATTATATAGCTTGGAGTGATGTCGTTAGTTTGCTAGAAGGGGCATTAATATTATACTTTGAGTGATGTTATTGGTTTCCATCTAGCGGCGTCATTACGTTGCTTGGAGTTTGGAGTGTCACCATAAGTTTGCTCGGCGCGCCGTCATTAGACGCTTCACGCTACGTCCCAAAGAGCTCCGCTGCGTAACATCAATACACACGCTGTGTAACGTACAGTTACAGTGCTCATTGGGACTGGCAGAGTTGCGGGGCGAGCGCTGCTAATAAACTGCACAATTTCACCTGAGTTTCTTTTCCTCTCGAGCATTTGGAATAAGGAAAGCAGCTATAGACACGAGGCATCTTAGCACTGCGGCATATATGTATGAGGTGACAGGCCACTATTGGCGACGCTGCGTTTTGATCTAGTAGGACTATGCTTAAGGTTTCACACAATATTGGATGAAGAAGTGATGAGTTTATTCCACCTTTTTTAACATGGAATGTGCCGATATGTTGTCCCAAAAAGCACAAAAGAAATATAATAACGATTTATTCCACAACACAATATTCCAGTTTGTTGGGGTCTCTCCGTCCCGATCTGAAGAATTGGATAATAGAAATTCAAGCAGGTATGTACTGACAGCCCGAAAATCTCTAAGTGATAGCACTGTACGGGATGTTCTACAACGGTGCGGGTCACTAGTTCGATGAGAAAAACAAATACGAAAAGTAGATAACGTCGTTTTGGAAATCCCAGTTCGTAGCAGGGCCCAAGTAAACGGTAAACTTGAACGTTTACAGATCCATGTGGCCGACAGAGCTTGGGCATCCAACTAACAGACCTAGCGTTCTCATCTAAAGGAAATGAGTCCCAGCTGCAGCTGATGTGCTTCCAGTGGGTTTCTTTATTGGGAGGGGAGGAGGAACATATTATGCATACATATTAGGTTATGCGATATGCGTTCGGTTAGATGAAGTGTGTTCGGTTATGCGAGGTGTACTACGGAGAGAAGGATGATGGTACATGAAAGGTTGGCGTACTGCCGAAGACGGTGGATGTATGAAGGAGCGGTGATGTAGCATGGGCTAACATTCATAGCTACTGTAAGTTGACGAGTAACAATTGTTAACCATAGTTTAGATGTAAACTAGAGCGTCCTGAGAGCGAATACCTCCGTCAAACAAGGCAACATTAATAAAAATTACAATTGGTTCTGAAACTATTATTTTGTCTTCATTAGCATCAAAATCTGCTGATTTGTGTCTTTTGACGTGCAGCAAGAACAGCTTCTGTAATTTTCTATAAGATGCGTCCTCAACTTTTTGAGTTACATAGGTTAGCTAACAAACATTAATCAAACATAGAGGCAAACAAACAGGCAAACGGAAGAAGCGATGATCACAAAATTTAGTAATTTACTCTTCGTGATATACCTAACAACTCATGTAAATTTTATAAAAATACGCGCTTAACTTTTTGAGTTATGGTTCTAACAAAAAGGAGGCAGACAAACAAGCAACAAATCAGTGGTTGACCGGATCTTCACCAAAAGTTGATGATCTGTTCCTCCTAACATGCTTAACAAACCGACCATGACTTTCGACGGTAAACACGTTGAAATATATATTACTACGTTAGTTGAGACGTTTGTGTTACCATATCGATGATGAAAAAATGATTATCATTCTTTAAAGTAGCTACTTCCTATACCAAAAAATAGGCAAAGGTTAAGGAACCAAGTACGCTGCTCGATCTGATAAGAGAGTTATGTCGCGCTTGAGAGAGTTTATTGTTATTTTCTTTTCTACGAAAGCGGTCAGCTATCTACGTGCCCCAGACCGTGCCATCACCAGTACAGGCTTTGGCCGAAAAGAAGAAGAAAAGAAAGGACACGAAAGGAGCATCAGGTGGTAGTACCTGATGGAAGAGAGGAGCAGACTGCGGAAGACTGAGTACCCAGCTATGACACCATCCTGATTGTCTCCTCTCAGGGACGCAGTTGGACCAAAAAAGGTCTCATCCGCCTTTAGAGGGGCATTTCCTCCAACTCAGGGGCCACCCAGAGCCTCAAACCCAAAGCCAGCACATACAAACAAAGAGGCGTCCGGTGGCCGGACAATGGGGGCGGCCTGATAATGCGCAGGCCACACGTTGTTATTACTATTATTACATGTGGGGCTAAAGAGAGTTCATTGTTATTATTTTATTACCAAGCTTGTCCGTTCTAGAAAATTCTAATACTAGTTCGCTAAGTCAGTTTGTTCTTCTGAAAATTCCTAATACTAGTGTATTGAGTCAGCTTGTTCGTCTGGACACTTTTAATATTAGTATGCTGAGTCAGCTTGTTTTGAAATTCCTAATACTAGTATGCTAAGTCAGCTTGTTCTTCTGGAAACTTCTGATACTTGTGTGCTAAGTTATTGTTAATATCGAGGGGATTTCACGACCCAAATTGGATCGGTTGAGCGATGTTCAGCTCTACACTATGGCGCCGGGTCACATCCCGCGACGTAAGGCTCAGAGCACTTTGCGAATGAGGTGCGCTGTTCTAAGCAGATTGCTTTTCTGGAGGGTTCCTGGGTGGAGATGGTCGCACTTCAGCTCTCGCATAGCAGTCTTGAGATTCTTGGACACTGCCCCCAGAGCTCCGATGACCACTGGAATGACGTTCACCTTCATCCGCCACAGTCTCTGGAGTTCGATGGTAAGGTCACGGTACTTTTACTTCTCCTCCGCTTCCTTGTCGATGATTCTAGAGTCGAAGGGAATTGAGACGTCGACACTTTAGCAGACTTCTCCTGTTTATCTTTGACGATGATGTCCCGTCGGTTGGCGTGAAGTACTCGATCAGTTTCCATCCGCTTGTCCCAGTAGATCTGCACGGCTTGATCGTTTTCAACCACGGGCGCGGGTTCGTGCTCGTACCACCTCTCACTGACCGGGAAGTTATGGATCCGCAGAAAGGTCCAGTGGAGGTTTCGAGCCACTTTATCGTGCCTGCGCTTGTACTCCTTTTGCGCCAGCACACCGCATTCGCTTATCACGTGGTTGATGGTTTCGTCCGAGCTCCTGCAAATTCTATAGGTAGTAGGGACGTTTCTCCTGTCGATCTTGTTTTGGATATACCTGGTTCTGAGGGCTTGCTCTTGAACTGTCAGGATAGTGCCTTCTGTTTCCCGTTTCAGCTCACCCCTCAGCAGCCAGTTCCACGAGTCAGGGACTATTTTGTCCTGAACAGCTTCGAGGTACTGGCCGGACATCTTAATGCTCTTCCACTTGTGAGTCAGATCGAGGCGCCGTCGCTCTTTGAATTAGTAAGCCGATTCGGTCTCTTTCAGCAACTTCGCCTCGATTAAGCAGCGTGCCTACGGGTCGTCGCTCTCTCTGAAGCGGTGGGAGAGAGCTAGTTTTTTCCGATTCGACGCAGTCCTCTACACTGATGAGGCCACGATCCCCCGCTCTTCTGTTAGTGTAAAGTCTGTCTACGCACGATCTTGGGTGCAGAGCTCGAGAGATGTTCATCAGCTTTCGAGTCTTGATGTTAATGTCGCTGCAGTCCTTCTTGGCCCAGTTAATAATGCCAGCAGAGTAACGGACTACGGGGACGGCCCAGGTGTTGATGGCCTTGATGGTGTTGCCCCCATTGAGGTGTGATTTCAGGATGAGCCGGAGTCGAGTGCGGTACTATTTCCGAATGGAATCTACCTTCTTCGATGGTGATTCCCTCGGAAGCAGTAACCTCTCTCCTTTCGATGTTAAGGATTCCGCACTTACTGATTCCGAACTGCATTTAAATGTCATCAGAGTATTGATGGACTATGCTGAGGAGCTGTTCTACTTGATCCTTTGATTTCGCGTACAGCTTCAGGTCGTCCATGTAAAGCAGGTGGTTGAGCTTTATGGTACGACTGTAGTTGTAGCCATGGCCGGCCTTGTTCAAGGTCTCGGAGAGGGGGATCATGGTCAGGACAAATAGCAGTAGGGATAGGGAGTAGCCCTGGAAGATGCCCCGCTTGATGCTCACCTCACCGAGGTGTTTATTGGCGCTTGTGAGCTTGGTCCTCCAGTTGGGCATGGTCGCCGCGATCAGATTACGGATGTTGCCGGCGATGCCGTAGATTTCCAGGCATTCCAGGATCCAGGAGTGAGGGGCCATGTCGAAGGCTTTTTTGTAATCAACCAAAGCCATGTTTAGATTTTTCTTTTTGCTCCTGGCATCTTTTTCGTGTGGAGCTTGTCGATGAGCAAATGGTCCTTCGTTCCCCTGGTGTTCCTGCGGCATCCTTTCTGTTCGTCGGGTAGGAGCTTCTTTGAGTCTAGATGTTGGTAGACTCACTCGTTGATTATGCCAGTCAGCACCTCCATATAAGGGGGAGACACGTGATTGGGCGGTAATTGCTGACCTCCGTGCCTTTTGCTTTGTCCTTCTGGATTAGGACCGTCTTCCCTGTGGTCATCCAGGTGGGCACGGTTCCGCGTTGCAGGCATTGGCTGAGCTGTGCAGCAATTCTGGAGTGCAGCGATATGAAAGAATTGATCCAATAGCCTTGCACCATATATGGTCCGGGTGCTTTCCAGTTCTTGGTCTTGCTCAGTTGCTTTTTGAGCTGTTGACTGGTGATTGTAAGGTCTGGATCTGCTGCGACGTTCTTTTCCTCGACGTCGTCGAGCCATTCTGCGGTACTGTTGAGTCGTACCTCTTTGCTCCAGTTGTCACTCCAGAATCGGATGTTTTCTTCTGCGTTGGGTGAGTCAGAGCTCGTCTCTTCTCCTCTAAGGGTTTGATAGAGGCGTTTCTGATTGGTGTTGAATTGCTGGTTTTGATGGAATCCAGTTACTCTGGCCTCGAAGCGTCTAACTTTGCTCCTTTTAGCAGATAGCCGCTGCTTTAAGGTATCTTCTAAATTGGTTAGGCCGACTTCGAGGCACCGGTGCCTCGATTCTAGCAGCGTCTTCTTTTCCTCGTCGTGGAGATTTCCTCTGCGCCGTTCGGTGATCCAGCTGAGATGTTTCCTGATCTCAGCAATGTTCTTCTCGAGGCGGTGCTTCCAAGCAGGATCCTTTTCCCGCTCGTTCCGTTGCGGTTGGGGTAGTACCCTCAATGATCCTCACTGCGAAGTCTGATCCAGCTTTAAAGAGGGCGTTTGTCTCAGTGATGTTGTTGGTGTGGATTTATACCAATCACTGAGTTGACGCGGATGTCGTAAGCTAGGATGACCTTTTGGCGTCGTTTCTACGCTGGAGTTTCATAGTAAGTCCCACAGCTCCAGCAAAAAAAGTCACTTCGCGGCTGGTCGGATAGGTCAGGTTCTGTCTCTTCGGCTCATATCGTGGGCCGGAAAGTGCCGAGGCCCAAGTTGCGGCGACTGGTTGGGGTCGTCCGAGTCGATCTTAGATGGGACGTAGTTCGACAGTAGGGTGTCACTAAGTTCCTGGTTAAGGTGACCTGGCGTTGATGCTACGCTGAAGTTTCGGAGTTAGTCCCGTGGCTCCAGCGAGTCACTACGTTGCTGGTCAGACACGTCGGAATCTGTCACATCGTCTTCCGACTCGCTCAGGCTCATATTGTGAGCCGGTAAGTGCCTAGGACCACGTGAGGGTGACCGGTTGGGGTCGGCATAGTCGATCTCAGACGGGACAGCGCTTAAGTCGGTGGTTTCCTCCGGTGGAATGGAGGGGCGCCTAGCAGGTTCCACAGGTGGGGACCTAGGCGGGATTACTGGTCGTGTTGGAACGTGGAGTGCAGGTTCGTCAGCAGATGGAGAGACACATTTAGCTTCCATCCGCGCAGCGATTTGAAGCCGTTCCTCGTCGCTGAGGAGGTTTTTGCTGCAAATTGGCCGGATTTGGCCACTAAGAGAAGCCTGTGGGAAATTTCCCGGGATTCCTCTCTCGTCCCACAGCTGTTTGAGGCGCTTGAGATAGCCTGGCCTCTCGCGCTTGCTGGCGACGAAGCACTCCCACAGCACAACTCGGTCTTCCCCGGACCACTTGCGGCGCGTGCGGCGTTGCGTCGGGACAGTAGCCTCCTCCGCCCCCGGTGGAGAAAGGGGAGCCTGATCCTTCACACGCCCCTCTCCAGTAGCATTCACACTGGCGTCGGAATCCTGGCTAACCGATTCCGACGGGTGAGTACTGCGTTCACGAACGGCCCCTGCCTCACCCACAGGAGACCGGATGAGCGAGGTACCCAGTCAAACTGAGTAACCCTTCACGCCGTTACCAGGGGTATCTCTATTATGATCATTTTCATGGTTGCCTGGTAACCCTCCGGCGGCGGGACCTGATAACCCTCAGGCGGCGGGGCACCTTAGCGTCTGCGAAGATGGACTGCCTTTCAGGGCTTAGGAGTTCCATCTACCCCAAGCTGTCAAACGCATTTAACGAGTTGACTCTTCCGCCTGAATCAGCCGTTGGTCTTCTCGTTGGCTACCATCGACTTTGATGATCCTTTTCAGCCATCAGGGGTATTGGACCCTCCAACTGTAAGTTCGTACTCCCAGCTAAGCTGAGATTCAGCATGACCAGCCGGTGACCTACAGGAGGTTGACTGGATTAGCCGCCAGTCTTTCGGCAGGTTGTCGTTGGCCTTCGATGCGAGGGCTCATCCGGCTTTTGCTGCGCATTTCCTCGCAACAGGGTCACCTTATATACCCCCTGTGTCTGACTCCTACGCCCCGATGGATTCACGGGCCGGTTGTCGACACAGGGTTTTATTTTATTACTATTATTATATGTGGCGCTAAAGAGAGTTCAATGTTATTACATATTATTGTTTTATTACTAGTAATATTAATAAATTGAATAGTTTAAGCCTCCAATACCAATACGATGGTGGTTTAAGAAAGAGAGAAACCAAGGGAATATAGAATTCATCACCATTGTCTTCACCTTTGCCAAAAACAGGTGTTATTCAGCTAGTTATAGACCGCACGCTACGCGGCCGTTCACTCCTGCACGTACTGGTCATCATCAAGGAGCTTCGATAGAGAAGGAGGGAGCTTTGTGGCCCAGTTACAGACTTGGCAGCGAGTCAACAAGATCTCTTATGGCTGAGACGCTCATTGGCGGAAAAGACGGGGGAGCACCGAGTTTCGCGGGGGAGCAGCAGACGAACTGAGTTGCTGATATGCGATTGGTGCTTAAGTGGCTGGCTGGAGCCATAAGAGACTCTTTACTGATATGCGATTGGTGCATGGGACAACTGGCTGACAGCCATAAGAGACTCTTGAGCTTCAACGGGCTAGGCTACTGGCTCCCGCCTTCTCTATTGAAGCTTCTTGGTCATCATAAGCCGCTTCTTTGCTTTTGTATTGAGTATTCAACGCCCAGCCTGTAAGCAATGTCAATTTACACATATGCTAAGTATTTTAGCTGTATTTTCTGTAGCACCTTTGGATTTAACGTGCCCGTTTATGCAGCCGAGATGAGGTTTAACTTCCGTATCACAGATACATCTCTCGAATTTCTTCCCGTCTTAAAGAGCAGATGTATTTAAACAAGACACAAGTAAATAAATAAAAAAGGTCCACAGAATTTTAGTATAATACTAGACGACCTGTGACCCGTTGGGTCACATCATCTTGCTCATTTTCGCAAAAAAAAAAAAACAGTTGTTTTTCAGCTGGTCTTTGACCTCACGTTATTTGACCGTCCAATCCCGCGGCAACTGCCGTACCTACCACCATCACCAACTTCTTTGCTTCTCAATGAAATATTCAACACTATGTAGGCACGGTGAAATCTAGATGTTACGTAGTCCAGTTGCATTGCCCGTATATCCTTTAAATTTGACGTGCACATTTCAGCAGCAGACCTCAGCTTCATTTCCGTATCACAGATACATTCAAATTAGCTTGATCTTTTTTCCCATCTTAAAGCGAAGAAGCTGTGCGCATTTCTTCAATCGTATTAGCTACTGCTACTGGGCACGCGAATGAAATTTCAATTCTCTCGTGCACTCGACCTATGAAGTGGTCGGTATCTTACATCGAATTTTTATATTCCCGTTAGCTTTAAACTCATTCGACTGATGCTTTTCTTCAATCGTCTTAGCTGCTCATACTGGCCAAGGCATAAAAATTTTAAAATTCAAATTCTTTAGTTCATTTGACTTAAACACCAAGCGGTATCCAGGAAATAACGCTCATTAAGTATTCGTCCCGTCCTGACACCTGAACGGGATTGCAAAATTTAACACTTCTTCTGAAGCGTAACTCCGCCATTAACTCTCATATTTTTCCTAGAGTTAAAGTCAAGCTGTGTGCCAACAAGCATTCAAGTAAAGAACTAAATAAATAAAGATCACAGACTTTATATTTTAGCTATTCTATTGAGCAGTGCCAATTGAACTGTGGTTGAGACTCTGCATCTATAACGTTTTTCGCTTTAACGAAATAAGATACAATGTAGACGTCACGGTGATCTCGAGGAAGATTTGAGGTACGCCTATTACAAACTACAACACAGTCAGCAAGCTGGCAAGAGTGTGAAAATGACAAGCAGAGCACTCGGATTCATCACCAGAAACTTTGAATACAAGTCCAAGGACATCATCGTTCCCTTGTACAAGGCATTAGTGAGGCCACACTTAGAATTTACTGTTCAATTCTGGTCGCTACATCTCTGTAAAGATATCGATAACATGGAAAGAGTCCAACGCAGAGCAACGAAACAAGTCGTATGAACGTCGCCTAAAAGAACTGGGTCTGTGCTCACTCGAGCAAAGACGACTCAGGAGGCAAAGAATAGAAACATTCAAGTACTTGCATGGCTTCAACGACGTACCTATAACGGGACTCTTTGAAAGAGACCTTAATGATCGCTTGCGAAACAACGGTCAAAAACTCAAGCATAAAGCTCGAAGAACAACCTTAAGGCTGCAGTTCTTTCCCTAATTCATAGTCAGAATTTGGAATAGACTCCCTTCCGACGTTGTTGGTGCGGAGTCGGTCAACTCGTTTAAAAATCGTCTTGACATACATTGGGAGAGACATCCTCCACAGCTAAGAACTCCTCCTCCACGAGTCGCAAGCACTTAATGGCTAAAGCTTCCCAGGCCATTTTAAGCCGACTTCTTCTCACTTCCGCTCTATCTATATATTTAAGCTCCGCATATCAGCGGCTATCGATCATGCTTGCGTGCATTCATGACCATCTCTTTGGCGGAGATTTTTTTCCCTTTTTTATTTATTTTTTCTTTTTTCTCTTTCGTCTTCCATTTTTTCTCCTCTCGTTTCCCCAGACCTCTACATCCTACTAACATAATGGCAATAGCTCATAAAGGGCCGGGGTGTAAGCTCCGGTGTCTCTTTGGGAATGGGCCTCAAGGTTCGTCTACTGCCGCCTATCTAATCTATATAGGAGTTGTGTGTCTGTGCCTAAGCTATTGAGTGCCTCCTCTTCGTCCGGACATCAAACCCGTCGGTGATTCGCCCCTCAAACTAGACTCGATCCATTCTGTATCTTCTAAGATGACTCGTCATAGTTATCGCGGAGCGCAGTGCCCCTCAGCAAGGGCATGCTATGACGCTCTTACTGATCTCATAACAGTTTCCACATTTTCTGCTTCCTCTTCCCTTTCTCCGTCACAGGTCTTTGCTTGATTCCACATCGCATTCTTAATGCTGAAGTTCATCCCAATCAGAAATTTTAGGCGGAAATACCGATGATTATGAGCGGAAAGGTTGAAATATAGCAAAATATAAGTGTTTTTCCGGACAAAATGATTTTCAGTGGAATTCCAACCACAAATC
>LQNS02277096.1:13392070-13402211 GCA_001587735.2 Parhyale hawaiensis | reverse complement strand
GATAAAATTGTTTTAGACGAATTGAGTTAGATGAATTTTTTTAGACGAATTGAGTTAGATGAATTATCCAAGATCCATTGCAAAAAGACATGAAACACGGCAAAAACATAACCTCCTTGACGGAAACGATAGAACAACTCGCAACACTTTCCTCCATCACTGCTTGAAACTGACTTGAGCGCTGCCGCAGCGCTCTCTAGGTAGTGCAGACAGCTCCATAGAAATGCTGCCTCTACACGAGCAGGAACGCTGCTCGTGTAGAGGCAGCATTTCGCTGCTTGTATGAAGCAGCAGGTAGTGCGTACAGCTCCATAGGATTACATGTATGACCAACACTCAGGCAGCGGCAGCAAAAAACAGAAGCAGCGTTTCGCGGCCTAGTGCGGACGTAGCCTAGCTGCAGGCCAACACGCCCGGAAGCTGATGCCGGCAATGAATTCAAAACCACAACAGACCAGAGAACGAAGCTTCAACATTTGAATTGCTCTATACGTGAGCAATTTGCGTAAAGTTTAGTTTGGTTTGTCTGAGATATTATGGGAAACAAATTTATGCCATGTCTTTGAATATTTCACTACCTTCTACAGACGTAGTAGCCTCTGAAATGACCGATTCCTGTGCCATTTTAGAAACAGTCTTATGCGTCACAGATACGACCAGTACTTGAACACGCTCAACAAAGCAAGCATGTAACTTTTTGGCATTCATGAGTTGCCTACATATTTTTCCTTTAGGTTTGCGTATAAATATGGTTTTCATTTTGTTTTCATAATTAATCAAATAAAGTAATCGTATTAATCTGGGCCTTACAGTGGCCATACAACTTCCGAGGCTCATAAGTAACAAATGTATCACCACAAACGAAAATAACAAAGGTGATCTTTGACTCGTAGTAAAAGATATAGGGAAAATGGAGTCCAACCCCGCCTGCTGTCCTTTGAGAGTTTCAACCAAGAAACATCTTTTTTTTTCTGATGAGCGCACTAGCTTGCGTTACAGTCGCCTTAATATTATCTTCGACGAAATTTTATATCCAATTCCAGAACGTCGACCCAGAGGAAAATTGGTGACCATAAACTAGCAAACTGACAGCATGCTTTGACAAAACGCTCTCCAAATGCTATAGTGATACTGTAGAAAAAAAAATTATTCAAAAATACACCAAGTACCATCCACCACATACAGTACACGGAAAAAAAACCTCAGGCTTATGGTAGACAAAATAATTGCTGATGAAGAATCATCGTAAATTATATTACGTACTCCTGCCGCCTTCTAGCTTCAGGTAGCTACAAGGTAAAGTGTTAATATGTGGTATCTCTCGTCAGATGCTAAAGAAATAGGAAATAGTCAAGGAAATGTAATCAGCGCCATTTACATCGGTCATTCTCCTGATTGTATCACGAATGATACCTTGCGCAGTGAGGGTTAACATTTTGATAATAGCTATAGGTACATGGCGTCTCCCCCCCCCCAACTTTCGAATGGTGGTTACGCCCCTGAGCCTATAAGCAATATTGATTCATCCAGTATGGTCTCCATTATCGGTCAGGAACGGTTATAATTTATGCAATATCCTGCAATTTTGAAAAAAAAAATAGAGGTGAAGGGTTAAGCAACGCGGTCGCGGGTTGGGAGGGCTTGATTTGTAAGTGTCTGGATTAATTCGGAGTGGTGAGCTAGGAGGTACACTCAGTGGCCTCGAGATCAAGGATTTGCTCGTCTCGGGCTGCGTTAGTCTTTTGGCCGATTCAATAGATAGCACGCTACTTGCAACTGCCAGGATTCTCCCGGTATCGCTTCAGTTACACCAACAATTCGTCAATGACTTACATGTACCGAGGTTTGCCTTGTTCTCTTGTAAACTCATCCAGTAGGTTGCATTAGGATACCGAAGCAGTCCGTCAGCCCCCATATCTTTGCATAAGAGTTCAGCAGTGCAGCGCGTTACGTTGACTCCTTCACCGCAGTCGGCCATCGACACGCAGAAGGGCAGATCACCCACAGGCACGCAGCGCCTCGGTCCAGGTAGCTCTGTCCAGTAAATAAAAAAGTTAGCCTCATGGTGAATTAACTTGGTGCAATCATCTATCCACAGTATGATCAATAGTACCTCCTGTGGGCTGGTCTAAGAGATGAAAAAAATTACGGTAAACGAAGATAATAGTTTTGTGACTGCCTTAGTGAGACGACCTGTGGCTAGTGCAGGACGGCACAGCTACGGTGTCATGGCGTACACTGGAAAGCAGAGAGCGTAACAGGAGAACTCCATGGGACTAAAATAAGACTTAGCCGTGACCGCATGTACCCAATTTACGTCACATCGACGAGTCGAAGTATTTGTGGGTGGGGTATCAGGCCTTTGTAGGTTAGGATTTTAATCCTAACCAAAAATAAATAAATAAACTAGAGCACTCTGATAGTGCATACCTCCGCCAAGCAAGGCATCGGTAACTAAAAATTCAAATCAGCTCTGAAACCATGAACTTCTTACTATTAACACCAAAATCTAATCACTTGTGCTATTTGATGATATTAACAGTGCCTGTAATTTTGTTGGACATCCGTTCATAACTTTTTTCAGTTAAGTTGCTAACAAACATTTTGACAAACATAAGTCAAACAGACAAGCCGATCACCACTCAAATTTAATTAATGTATTTTAACATGACTAACAATTCCTAAAAAATTCATAAAGATCCATCCATAATTTTTGAGTTATTACGCTAACAAACATTTTAACAAACATTATTTAAACACACAAACGGATCAACCTATCATCACCAAAACTTTATCAATTATGTCTTTCAACATTAACAACAATCTCTGAAAATTTCATAAAGATTTATTATAAATTTTTCAAGTTATTGCGCCAACAAACATAAAATCAATCACAGCGACAAACAAACGAACTAACCAACAGATCATCACAAAAATTTGATCATTCACTCTCTGTAATAAACCCAACAACTCATGTAAATTTCATAAAAATGCGTCCATTACTTTCTAAGTTACGCAACTGACAAAAAATAGTCAGACAAACAAACAAACTGATGGCTGGATCTTCACCATCAGTTATCATCTGTTCCCCCTAACATACCTAATAATCCCTGTCAATTTTTTCTAACTCCGTCCATCGCATTTTGAGTTGTCTTGATGTCAGACAAACAGAAGACAAACAAAGAGACAGACGGACAAACCAGACGAAAACATAACCTTCTTGGCGGAGGTAATAATGATGAAGCTTTCACCGAATAGCATACAGTCCCTAGATATCAGTATTTGCACCACCTTTTTTTTATCTATTTTAACCCTTTAATGCCTGAGCAAAACACAAGACATTTCTCGACGAACTTTATATATTTTTCGGGTCATGTAGGTCAAATTAATACACTTGTAACGTTCATTTGTTAATTTCCACTTTATTCAAAGAAATACATCACGTACACAAAAGTGTACATCAGGTACTAGTAGTTAACACTTATAAATATTTTTAGTCCACAAAAGTGTACACGAGGCATCTACAGGTACGGTACTTATGGTACGATATGTTTTGTACATTATAGTGTACATTAGGCACTCGAGAGAAAATATATTTCATTCTACATAACCAATATAAATCACGGTTTTCATGAAAAAATAAATCATTCCTTTTAGAACAAAGTAAANAATTAGGTTATTTGCTAATTTGTCACAGACAACACCCACCTTGTATTCATGATGGCGGCAAACTGACTTTAAATCGTTGTCATTTGCTAACTAATGTATATAGAGCAGTATGCCTTTGCTGGTCAGAAAGAAAATGTCCTGAACAGAAAACTTCGACATAATAGACTGTTGTATATAGGATACTGTGATTGGAAACTAAATTTTAAAAACATACACTGTTGTGTACAACGGGCACTAAAGAGTTAAAAAATTGAGGGACTGCTTTAGGATAATTAATACAGGAAGTTTATATAACATATATATATAATAGAATATTTAAACAGAACAGTTAAATGTGCACTTATAACAAGAAAATTTAACCCAAGCTAAAGTAAAGAGGGACAAAAGTATTCGACCAAAATCTGTATGATGTTGAATCTTTGATATTTAATAGTATAATATCAATAAATTAGTTTGTAAATTATTCTAGAACGTTCACGAAGCGTCTCGAAACAAATGCAATGTAAAAAAACCACAGCCGGCGCAATCATTTCCTCACTAGACCTCGTTGAAGTCACGCACACTCTCACTACAATGCGCAAAATTAAAGAAATCCTTGAAATTACTCGTAATCTGATAATTCAACCTCGTAGTGAGGGATTAGCTCATAGAGTAATAGCAGAACGTGCCAATGTTCCTTTTTCAACGGTTGGAGCAACAGTCCGCAAGCATCGAGTGACTAGGGTGGTCTTCAACCTGCCAAGAGCTGGAGCTCCGCGTAAGATCATGGGTCGTCCTCGGTGCTACATGCCACGTAAGGTGATTCATGACCCCATGAAAATACGGAATTGAACCGTACTAGCATTCATTCTTATACTCCTCGCAAAACTCCTCATCTTACAGCAAAATATGTCAAGAGCCGCTTAACATTTACCAAAAACCACCTGGACAAAGGAAATGAATTTTGGGAAGTGATTATATGGTCTGACGAAACTAAAATAGTACTTTTTGATCGAAACGAAGCTCGGCATGTATGAAGGAAACGTGGTACTGTCTATGAACCCAAGAACACCATCCCCATCGTGAAGCACGGAGAGGGCAGCATCATGGTGTGTGGTTGCTTTACTGCCCATGGTGTTGGGAATCTTCATATCGTTGATGGCAAGATGAATAGTTTCATGTACAGGGAGATATTAGAGAAGAAGATGCTGCCAAGTGCCAAAAAATTCTACGGTCGGCGCAGGTGGACCTTCCAACAAGATAACCACCTCAAGCATACTGCGAATTTAACGAAAGAATGGTCTCGAAAGAAGAAAATAAATGTTCTTCCATGACCTAGCCAATTACCGGACCTTATTAATCCAATAGAAAATTTGTGGCGTCTTTTTAAATCTGGTGTCCACAAACGGTGTCCCAAAAACCATATTGAATGTAAGGTTATCTGCATGGAAGAATGGAAAATATACCATCAAGTGAATGTGAAAAGTTAATTTCCAGATATATCAATCGTCCCCAAGCTGTTATTGCCAATAAAGGTCACGCCACCATGTACTAATGTCAATTTTTTGGTCAAATACTTTTGTCCCTCATTACTTTTGCCTGTGTTGAATTTTCTTGTTATAAGTGCACATTTGACTGTTCTGTTTAAATATTCTGTTATACATATATGTGTGTGTTATATAAACTTCCAGTATTAATTATCCTGAAGCAGTCCCAAAATTTTTTAAAATACACAAAAAAATAGAGTTGTGCAAATACTTATGTCTAGCCCTATCAGAAATTATCGTAGGAAACAACTATGATTATGGTCGAGCTTGGTTGCAAATTATTCGTAAACAACTATGATTATGGTCGAGCTTGGTTGCAAATTATTCGTAATCACCGGCATTTATGGGGTGCTTTCCAACTTTAATGGTTGGGCTAATTCCAAGGTTTCCAACCACAATTAAGGAGGGAAAGTAGTCCTTAATCAAGGGTGTTTTTCAACAATGTTTCCATTCTCACCCAACCTTCTGCCACCCGTATTCGCCAATAACATTTACTCCCTGTTCACATATATTGCAACCTGTAAATTATTTCCGATACAAAATCACGTCAACACACTAAGATCATAATTTTAAATAAAGAAAGACAAGTCAATTTAAGAATGAAATGCATCATATTTAAATTAAAATACTTCTTTTGTTGTGACCAGTAGTAACTAGAAACCACTAGTGGGACAGAAATTAGTAATTCACACTGTATAGTGTGGCCAGGGACAATTCGTAGAAACTAATCATACCTAGTAGCTACTACTTGTTACAAGTGGTAACTTCACATATACAGTACGTTCACTCGGGTTAACCAGTTTTAAATATATGCAGTAGTTGTAACGAGTGCTGACTAATCCAAACTGATGACGAATGGTGGGAACTAGTGATAGGTAATTATAAATAATGGTAACTGGTGTTGTCCTGTTGTAACTCGTTACAATCATCAGCAACAGTTTCAACTCAGCGAGAACAGTTGGAACTAGAGCACTCCGAGAGCGCATATCTCCGCCAAGCGATCGAGGCAACGGTCACGAAAAATTCAGTTTGGCTTTTAAACCATGCTTTTTTTTATCAACCCCAAAATCTTATCATTTGTGTCCTTTAATGGTATTAACAGTTTGTGCAATTTTCGTGAAGATCCGTTCATAACTTTCTGAGATATGCAGCTAACAAACATTATGACAAACATGAGTCAAACGTACGAACGAAAAAATTAAAGCATCTACTCTTTCCAACATACCAAACAATCCCTGTAAATTTCATCAAAATCTTTCCGTAATTTTTTGAGTTATCTTGGTGACAGACAGACAAATTGCAAAGCCAACGAAAAACATAACCTCCTTGGCGAAGGTAATTAGGGGTAAATAGATTCAATTAATTGTAGCTACATTTAGTGGTACGGTAACTAATGGTAATTAATTATAACTATTGATAACTAGCTATAACTAGCGTCAAATGGTGGTAGCTAATTAAGGCTAGTGCTAAAAAATGGTAACTATTTGTAACTAGCGGAAAGTAATTGTAGTCAGTGGTGCCAGGTTTGACTTTTGGTAACAAGTTACAAGAGCGATAGATGGGTATAGCTAATGGTAATTGAATGCATATGGCTGTAACTAGCGGCAAGTAATTCTAAATGGTAGTAACTGAGTGTAACAAAAGGTAAGTAAATAAGTAAATGTAGTTAATTCGTGGAGCTAATTATAACCAGTTTCAATCATTTTTACCTGGTGATGGCCACTTGGCAATAGTTGTAATTAGTGGTAAATTGTTGTTACTAGTAGTAATTGTAACTACCGATAAATAGCTATAGCTAGTGGTTCCACTGAGGCATTTTTTACAAGTACACCCAATTCAAATAAAGTATTCTTGTCGATATATTTTGGTAGAATATGGCATTCTTAGACGTTTTTAAGGAGAAACTATTTTGCCGCAAATCCTTAGTATTTCAGGAGTGGCGACGTGCACCCCAATCCGGGTCCTGAGCTCTGGGCCGTATTATTATTATAATCATCAAGACGATTCCACGACCCAATTGTGGATCGTTTGAGCGATGTTCAGCTCTACGCTCTAGCGCCGCATTGCATCCTGCAATCTTAGGCTCAGGGCACTTTGCGAATGATGTGCGCTGTTCCAAGCAGAGCACTTTTCTGAGGGGTACCTGGATGGAGATGGCCGCATTTTGCTCTCACAGGGTGTCTTGGCATTCTTCGACATTGCTCTCAAAGCGCCGAGGACCACTGGGACGACGTCCACCTTCATCTGCCACAGTCGCTGAAGTTCGATGGCAAGGTTGCGGTACTTTTCCTTCTTCTCCGTTTCCTTCTCCACGATTCTGGAGTCAAAGGGGATTGAAACATCGATCAGTTTTGCCGACTTCTCATTTTGTCTTTTACGACGATGTCCGGTCGGTTGGCGTGAAGTACTTGATTGGTTTCTATCCTCTTATCCCAGTAGATCTGCACGGCTTTGTTTTCAACCACGGGCGCCGGTTCGTGCTCGTACCGTCTCTCACTGACCGGGAAGTTATGGATCCGCAGGAGGGGCCAGTGAAGGTGTCGAGCAGCTTTATCGTATCTGCGTTTGTATCCTTTTGCGCCAGCACTCCGCATTCGCTTATCACGTGGTTGATGGTTTCATCCGAGCTTTTGCAAACTCTACAGGTAGTAGGCACATTTCTCCTGTTGACCTTGTTTTGGATGTACCTGATTCTAAGTGCCAGCTCATTGGCTGTAACAATGGGGCCTTCAGTTCCTCGGTCCAGCTCACCCCTCAGAAGCCATTTCTAAGATTAAGGTACGATGTTTTCCTGAACAATTTTGCAATACTGGCTGGACATCTTCATGCTCTTCCGTTTGTTAGTCCGATCGAGGCGCCGTCGCTGCTTAGGTTGGTCAGAATTTCCCTGGGTTCATTACACAGAGCTACTGTCGCAACTACAGCAGCTGCACATCCCTCCCCAGCAGGGTTCTGGGCTATCAATACCTTCCTTTCTGTGTGGGATCTCTTAATCTGCAGATCCTTGTGATCTTCCCTCTCCCAGCAACTGCCTTAGCGGGCGGATCGATGATCCCTCCTGTCAACTCTGCGGACTGGTCAAACAGTCCGTTCGTCACCTCTTCTCGTGCTCTAGTCACCCCACTGATCTTTTGATGAGCAGTCTCTGGCTGGACCCGCTTCAACCACGCCTCAAATTTCTCCTGTCATTTGGCCTGGAATTCTGCCTACCCATATTCAAACCGAATTATTACAAACATTTCATAGGTTTCGAGGGCCTAACTAAGAGACTGAAATCCCAACCACTGCGCCCCAGCTCTTCCTTTACCGAAATAAAAAGCAAAATAAAAGAAACTTGTAATAACATTTACACCTCGTACAGTAAGTATAAGGTGTTTTCTCCCATTTTTTCTAGGTCCGATCTATCGCTATAATCTAATTTCCACAAAGAAAATTCCCTTGTGCGTAGACCCGATGAGGAAAGAAGTGTCGCCATCCTAGATAAAAATCACTACCATCAAAAAATGAACACCATCCTGGCCGATTCAACCAAGTTCACTGTTTATGATTCCCATACCGATCGCTTCAAACTCACGCTTAAATTCATTGACAAAATTCATAGATTTGAAAAAATTGCTAGACCATGGCATCATCACTGACTCGACTTACCGTTCACTTCACAATTCACGTGCTTCCTCTGGAATCATGTACGGGCTTCCAAAGGTATAGAAAGCCGCTGCCCCCTTACGTCCAATCCTAGCAGCCTATAAAACCCCGCCATATTCTATTGCTAAATTCCTCGTTCCATTACTTGAATCTTTAACTACCAATTAGTTTACTTTGCGTAATTCCAATGAATTTCGTGACCGTATCAAAGACCTCCAATTATCCCTCAACGCTTACTTATCCAGCTTCGATACCACCTCTCTTATCACCAACATCCCCGCAGACGAAACTGTAAATATCATTTGCAGCAAAGTTTTTGACGACACGGACCTATTCCACAACAAGGACAAACCTACTTTTAGAACTTTCGTTAGCCTTGCTATTAAAAATTCATTCTTCATGTTTAACAATAGACTGTACAAGCAAATAGAGGGAGTCTCCATGGGATCCCGACTTAGTCATTTGCTGGCAAACATATTCCTATGCCATCATGAAACTCTTTGGCTTAACGATTGCCCAAATGACTTGAAACCGATCCACTATAATCGTTATGTAATGACACCTTTCTCATATTTAAAAATCAAGCAGATTCTGACTTATTCTTGTAATATTTAAACAGTAAACATCTAAATATCAAGTTCACCCCCGACAACCAGTCAGATAATACTTTAGCTTTTCTAAATGTTTTTATAACCAACCAAGACTCAACGCTTACCACTGGAGTTTACAGAAAACCCACATTCTCAGGACTCGGGACAAGTTTTTTAGTCACTGTTTAGGAAATACCCAACAACCCAAGGCCCAGCACCATAAGGCAAGAGGTCTCACACAGCGTGGCCAAACGTGGGCCTCACCTTTCTACTGCAGTCCTGCTGGCATTAGCCTGCACGCCTCGCAGAAGTCTCTAAATGTTGTCTTCAGTACTGGAAACGCTACATGGTCGCCTGTCACATATATTTAGCTTATCCTTTCATGTATTACTAGTAATCTTAGACTTACTGAAAGGCTTAGCTAAAATGTCTAACCCGTACCGATAGCGCCGCTAGAATTAATGTGAAGTTTAGTTAGTCATGAATACTGCTAGAGAAGCATTACGAATTTCCTCTATCAAATATTAATTCGAAAAAGTCGACACGAACTAATAATTAAAACTTGACGTTTCGGAATACTTCTCCCATTTTCAAAAGCCTAATAAAATCTTTAATGGATACCTAACAATTTTTTTTTATTATTATTTAAGGAGACCTAAGTTATGGTGTTAGCAGGGTGGGAGCTAGAGGGCTAATGACACAGTGCGCTAT
>LQNS02277096.1:13279790-13306217 GCA_001587735.2 Parhyale hawaiensis | reverse complement strand
TTCACTATATTAGAATTATTAAGATACACTAGACTAGCGACGGGAGTACGAGAGAAAACTCCACAAGGTTATCGAAACCCCATGCCACCAACCCAGCAAGAGGAAAAAGAAAGAGAAGATTATAGATCACAGAATAATTTTGTTAACAAATTGGTTACAGCTGCCAATACCCACACTATCAAAGGCAGAACCACCAAGATAATTCCAAACATTTACATGTGATAGAAAAAAATGAACGAGAATACTGGCTTGTACGGCATTGTCCCGGTTCCAGGACTAACTCCTGAAGAGCACCACTACGCCGAGTATATCTCACCCGAGCTTATGGCTCCGGAAGAAAACGCTAGTGGATGATGCCATGTATCGCATAAATATTTTACTCTTACTTTATTCTACATAGAAAGAATAAGGACGCATAAGAACCCAATTTTATGGATTGCCGCTTTGTTACAAGTTAATTGTCTTTCAAACCTCCAAATAAACATGTTCAACTGCTATGCTCGTTCTTCACCTACGTAATTGAATTCACGTCAAAGATGCAAAAGTGGCGATGAGGATTTTGTAATAACGTGGAGGTTTGACTCATTTTAGAGTCTAGTTCGGTACGTAATCATGCCTTATCTTTGACCAGTACCTGAGTTTGACTCAACTTAAGACGATTTCCGTCTTTATGTCGAGCTTTTGAAAAATTTTTTCTCCACCAACCATACGGCTGAACCAAAGAAGGTTCCGGTGCTGTCGCCCTCAGGGGTATATTCTGGCGGGCCCTATTCCTGCCACAATATATTTGGGCATCACGCACCCAAGGTTCCCGAGTGCCTTATCCGCAGGAGATGTTGCAGCTTGCTACAATTCCTGCTGATGAGGTTATTTTTGTAAAATTAGGTAGGTTCTCTACTTTCCTCTTTCTGTCCCGTGAGATGGGCTATCGATCGAGATAGCCGACCTGGTACGCGGGACATCTCTAGTCTCTCTCGTGTGGAAGCACACAAAAGGGGCCGACCACTTGAGTGTCTCCTACTATACTTTGCGCCATGTTTCCCTGCCCGTAGTAGCGCACGTGGCCACCACGCCTACCCATTATGCGGTATTTGAATACTGCACAAGTAGTTTCTCTGTTGAAACGCCTGAGTTGCGGCTACCGAGGTTAAACAAAATATATAGTAATCCGATGCTGTTGACATTAATTGGTGCGAAGACCTAAGCGGTGCTGAGGGATTTGGTTCACCCTACAGAGCCAACCAGCAAGACCTTCAACGACATCATCGATGTTTTAACTAAGCATTGCCGTAAATGATACCGTAACTTCTGTTTCGCCAGCCAACACGAGCTGCTGCGACGAGTTCGTAAATAATGTGCTAGAGCTCTCTTGTAGCTGGAAAACAAGGAATACAGTCTTGAACTTTTGCAAGGACATTACAGATACTACACTACCAGAATACAGTTCCATTGTTGTCGAAACACCGTTGATAGAAAGATTGATCATAACAGACTTTGTACGAGATGATTTGCCATTTTCTTCTCTGACTGTGCTAAGGGGGTCTTTTCACGGAAAATGGTCAAAATTTTCATTTTTTTTTTTTTTGTTTTATGTTCAAAAAGTGTCCTCAGGTATGGGGCTATAAAGTCCCAAATTTTTAGGGGCTAGCAGTACTAGAACCCCGAAAAAGGGGTCCGGAGAGGGTCAAAAATTGACTTATTCTTTTTTTACTGCAAAATTATCTGTATACCAAGGGCTATTACGTCCCAAATTTTTAGGGGGCTAGCAGCACTATGTATATAGAACCCCCCAAAAAGGGGAGGCAAAGGGGGTCCGGAATAGGTCAAAAATTGACTTTTTCATTATTTACTCATCTAATAGCAACATAGCTATTTCATATTTTTATTAGTGAATGACGAATGTAAGGTATTTGTAGGTGGAAATGTACTGTAGATAAAACATGTCAAGTGCATTTGCACTGCAAACAGCCTCATGTTTTACAAAATTCATAAACAAAAACATAAAATTTGCCGCCCAAAAAATTTGATTTTTCAGAATAAAAAAGAACGTAAGTCGATGAGTTTTTATGCTAATCTAAAAACAAAGACAGTTTTGGAATCCTTGAAAGATTCCCTACAAAAATAAGGAGGGATTTTATCAATTTCCTTTTAGTTTTTTTTATTATATGAAATATCAAGAAAATTTACATATTATATGAATTCTTCGGTAACCCATCTAAAGTCTCATGTCAATAGAAAACGAAAAGAAAAATGAAAAAATCCCTCCTTAGCGTTGTTAGGAATGTTTCAAGGATTCCAAAGCTATCTTTGTTTTAAGTGTAGCATAAAAACTCATCGACTTACGTTCTTTTTAACATTTAAAAAAAAATAATAAAATAAAAATCTCATTTTCTGAAAAAACTAAGGCCTAAACTGAAAAAGTTACATGAACAAAATGTTCTTATTTTTTAGTTCTACGTCTTATGTGCAAATTTCAGAAAAAAATCAGTTGAAAAATAAAAAAAAATGGAAAGACCCCTTAATTTAATAAGCTCTAGACAGTCGTCGTTGCTTTCGATAGCAATAACATTCACAGGTTTACTTCTGCACGCTTTACGTAGGTCCATGGCGTACTTTATTGCACGCATTGCACTTGAACGTGCAGTACCTGCATTGGTTAGGCTTGTGAGTCGTCCCGTTGCAGCTTCCTGGAGTTCTGTCAACCATCCTTTGGTTGGCATCTCTCAAGTCTCGAAGAGGCACCCCATTCTTAGTTTTCTCCACGTACAATACTCCACATTTACGTGAAGTCGAATCATCTTGTAGTTCGCAAGAAGTTTTTGATGTCAGCTCAAGTGACAGCGCTTGGTCCGCAGCTTATTTAAAGTCCAATGTATCCTTTTTAACAAGTTCTCGCTGAAAATGGACGTCTTTTACCACTTCTACAAACTTGTCCCTTAGCGCATCTCGCAAAACTGTCCCGTACTGGCACGCTGACGTCAACTTCTTCATGGCTGCTACATAATCAGCAATATTTTCCTCCGGGCCCTGTTTACGTCGCAGGAACCGGAATCGCTCGGCGATGATGCTCTTGCTTCATCAGCCATTTCACCGGACCAGTGCTTGCTCATAATATTATTGTCAATGAAGAAAATGGCCATTGCCGATAGATTTATTGCTATGTTCTTCGTAAAATCGTAGTTCATCCGATGGCGATGGTTTTCATACCACCGCAATCATATAATCTGCAATGGCTTTAGCACCAGGCTCTGCAGTATCGTTGGAAGCTATCACGGCAATCCAGATCAAAGTTGTTTTTTCGTCGGAAAACAATACTTTGGACCACATTGCAAAGCCCCATGTTTAGTCCTCTCGAGCTTACTAAACGGGCCACTTTGTGACGGGGAAACTACCAAGGCCTTTCAGACGCTCCTTGTTCTTCATGTCCTTTTGTCATGTGTCACCTGCAATCAGCATCTGTGGCTTCCTTGATATGCCAGCATGACCGTCCATTGTACTGTTTTGAGAAACAAGCCGCTCAATTCTCGTACTCAACGCAAGAGAAACATTACTTTTTCGGTCTATCACTAGATTTTGCTGTTCCGTAACTCTCAAGGTCCTTTAGGAAGTTGCAAATCGCAGATTTACTGTATGCTGTGAATCTCAGCTGCGCGTGCACGCTGCCACAAGCCTTGCTTATGCAGTTCAACAATTCGACCACGTTCTAATTCGGAGAATTCGCTTGCTTTTGGCATATTGACACCTTCATGCTATCAGTGCAAGTGTAACTGATCCGAAACGCCATTAATTAGCAAGAAATGAATATTTTATTGACCTGGTCTTATATGTTTGATTAACAAGAAAACTCATTATTTGCTAAAAAATTTACATTTCTTAATAAATTGTTATAGCAGGTATTTTTCGTCTGATCCCCTGTCCAAGGAGTTGATTTATCACCGAAACGTTGTTTATTTTTTACTTTTCTAGTGGTATTAAACTTTTGATCAAAAGTTTATGTGCAGAATGAAGGTAAAATACACTGGAAAAGTTTTCTAAGGTGCATATTTTATGCAGGAATCTTCTGGATCTTCCTACAAACCCATAATTTATGCAAGAACGCTCTACATATTTTATGCAAGCGCAAAATATAAACGTCATGTGCATCAATGCAACTTTTTTAGGACATTTGCAAATACGAACAGTTATAATCCTATACTGAGAGAAAATTTGATGCACTTAGATTCATCAAAATAACCTGCATTTCTGTGCCAAAACCAAAACACACAATTGCATCATGAAGAGAAATTGCATCATGATGATGCATATAGGGTCTTATGATGCAGTTGGTCAAGTTGATGCACTTATTTATTTTTTTTTATTTTTTTTTTTTTGACAAAGCAATGGTGCATCAAAAACAGGCAAAAATTGTTGCACCTGAGGAGATGAAACTTTGAAAAAAATAGCGATCTGCGTGTTAGTAAGTAACCGCGGTTCGCTTCTCACGTTTAACGAAACTACAAAGCTTTTTTTCACTTTCTTTTTTCGGAAAGATGTTTTTTCACTGAACTGTGTAATTCTGCCTGCTGCGATGACACAAATAACTACGCTGTGAAACACCTACGTGCATAATGATGTTTTTCTGTGAAACACCTACGTGCGTCTTGATGTTTCTCTGTGAAACACGTACGCGCATCCTGATGCTTCTCTATGAAACACGTACGTGCGTCCTGATATTTCTCTGTGAAACACGTACGTGCGTCCTGATGTTTCTCTGTGAAACACCTACGTGCGTCCTAAATCTTCTCTGTGAAACACCTACGTGCGTCCGAAATCTTCTCTGTAAACACCTACATGCGCCCCCCTTATGTGTCTCTGTGAAACACCTACGTGCGTCCTGATGTTTCTCTGTGAAACATCTACGTGCATCCTGATGCTTTTCTGTGAAACACCTACGTGCGTCCGGATGCTTCTCTGTGAAACACCTACGTGCGTCCTGATTTTTCTCTGTGAAACACCTACGTGCGTCCTGATGCTTCTCTATCAAACACGTACGTGCATCCTGATATTTCTCTGTGAAACACGTACGTGCGTCCTGATGTTTCTCTGTGAAACACGTACGTGCGTCCTAAATCTTCTCTGTGAATCACCTACGTGCGTCCTGATGTTTCTCTGTGAAACCCCTACGTGCATCCTGATGTTTCTCTGTGAAACACCTACGTGCGTCCTGATGTTTCTCTGTGAAACACCTACGTGCGTCCTGATGTTTCTCTGTGAAACACCTACGTGCGTCCTGATGTTTCTCTGTGAAACACCTACGTGCGTCTAAATTTCTCTCAGTATAGTGATGGTATTCAGGATATTTTTTCCCATGGTACTACGACTCTCGCCCGCCTGAATGCGCGTGGCTTTGTCGTGTTGCATAAAAACCTGCTAGAAGATCACGGTTTGCCAATTATAAACTGTTCCGGCTCAAAGGTCAAATATACGTTCAGGACAACTTACCTGTCATAAAACTAAAAGTGTATCAAGCTACCTTCAATATAAAGAAGTGAAGCTTCTAGATTGCCCGCGTTAAAGTCCCGACCTGAACCCTGTTGGAAATCAGTAGAAAACTCTGGGCCAAAAAACAATGGCTCGTAACCCGGGAAACGCATGAGCAATGTGGAGACCACTGCAAGGAGAGTGGTCTAAAATTGGTGTCAATCATAGTGAAACACTAATCGATCTTGACCTCGAAGATGTGCTGAGGTCATATTTTTACGGACACCGCTTTCAGTCATGATTCAAATCTTTACGCGTTGTTGCTGCCATATTGCTTGAAAATAGATTAGTTTAGATAGCTGGCAGTAGACGAACCAACAGGCCCATTCTCAAAGAGACACCGAAACTTACGCCCGGCCCTCAATGAGCCATTAAGCCATTATGTTAGTAGGACTTACAAGACTGGGTAAAAGAGAAGAAAAAAAGAGGAGGGAGAAGAAACTCAGCAAAAGAGACGATCATGAATGCACGCAATCACGATCAATAGCTTCGATATGTGGAGTTACAGATGTGAGAGAGTGTATTTGGAGCGGAAGAGAGAAGACGGATTGAGAAAGCCTCTGAGGCTTTGGCCGTTAAAAGTGCGCGACTCGCGGAGTAGGAATCCTTAGCTGTGGGGATGTATCTCCCAATGTATGTCAAGACGATTTTTAAACGCGTTGACTGATTCCGCACTAACAACATTGGAAGGGAGTCTATTCCAAATGCTGACTATGAAATGCGGAAAGAACTGCTGACTTAAGGGGGTCTTTTAGAAATTTTTGTTTATTTTTATTTTTAAACCGATTTCTCTGAAATTTGCACAAAAGATGTAGAATCAAAAAAATAGAAACATTTTGTTCGTGTAACTTTTTCAGTTTAGGCCTTAGTTTTTTCAGAAAATGAGATTTTCATTTTTTTCTTCTTTTTTATAGATTTTAAAACGAATGTAAGTCGATGAGTTTTTATGCTACACTAAAAACAAAGACAGTTTTGGAATCCTTGAAAGATTCCCTACAAAACTATGAAGAGATTTTTGCTGAATTTCCTTATCGTTTTCTATTGACATGAGACTTTAGATGGGTTACCGAAGAATTCATAAAATATGTAAATTTTCTTGATATTTCATAAAATAAAAAAAACTAAAGGGAAATTGAAAAAAATCTCTTCATAGTTTTGTGGGGAATCTTTCAAAAATTCCAAAACTGTCTTTGTTTTTAGTGTAGCTAAAAAACTCATCGACTTACGTTCATTTTTATTCTGAAAAATCGAATTATTCAGGGCGGCAAATTTTATATTTTTGTGGATGAATTATGTAAAAAATTCGCTGTTTGCAGTAGAAATGCACTTGACATGTTGAATCTATAGTACATTTCCACCTACAAATACCTTACATTCGTCATTCACTAATAAAAATATGAAATAGCTATGTATTAGATGAATAAATATTAAAAAAGTCAATTTTTGACCCCTTCCGGACCCTCTTTGCCCCCCCTCTTCTGGGGGGGGGGGGTTAGTGCTGCTAGCCCCCTAAAAATTTGGGACGTAATAGCCCTTGGTATATAGATCATTTTGCGCCAAAAAAGAATAAGTCAATTTTTGACCCCCTCCGGACCCCTTCTGGACCCTTCCCCCCCCCCTCCCTTCGGGGGTTTTAGTGCTGCTAGCCCCCTAAAAATTTTGGACGTTATAGCCCCATACCTGAGGACACTTTTTGAGCATAAAACAAAAAAAATTAAATTTTGACCATTTCCATTAAAAGACCCCCTTCAGGTTGTTCTTCGAACTTTATGCTCGAGTTTTTGACCGTTGTTTCGTAAGCGATCACTGAGGTCTCTTTGTAAGAGTCCCGTTGTAGGCACGTCGTTGAAACCATTCAAATACTTGAATGTTTCTATTAGTTGCCCCCGGAGTCGTCTTTGCTCGAGAGAGATCAATCTCAGTTCTTTTAGGTGACATCAATACGGCTTGTTGTGCAGCTTACACAAATATGTGAGTGTAACCTTGTCTTCTATAAATTGAAAGTTTCAATCAAGTTGTTTAACAAACATATTTGAATATTATTTCATTGATCGAGTTTATTAAGCAATGTTGCATAAATTTTGGCCAAGGCAAAATGTGCATTTTTTTCAATTTATATATATATACACACAATTAAAGATAAAAGTAAAATCCTTATACGCAGGCAATTCAAACTGTACATAAATGTTCCATATTTATTTTGTAAAAGTTTATTGATGCACAATTGTACATGCAAAACATTTCAAGTAAGCTATCTATATTACACCAACACCACAATCGGCGAACATTATTTACTTGCTTGTATATTTGTTTGCTTGTTGGCCCACAGTTTTTTTTTTGCTTTAAGATAGGAAGAAATTGGAGCGTCAACGGTGGAGGTACTCCTAGGGGGAAGTTTTAGAGTCCACCATACAATCTGTGTTATCGTTCAAGACTCAAGACGGAGCGTCGTAACTTGGATATAGATTGCTGCATATATAGAGTGCACAAAAGATTTCAAATTTTGAAATTTTATTCGCCTAGCCAGTATCAGTAGCTAAGACAATTGAAGAAAGCACCAGTCTGCTGGTTTTCACGGTAAAAGGAACATCAGCATACGCTATATAATAGGAAGAAATTCAAGCGTTAAAGATATAATGTTACAATATCAACGGCGGATCAATGGCAGGTGAGCCCGCCTGATCTCGGCTCCAATAACGTGTACGTTAAACGTAAAATTACTACGGGTAATGCAATTGGACTATGTCGTAAATACATATTTATCATTGCCTATAGACACAGCGTTGACTATTCCATTGAGAAGCAATGAAGCTTGTGATTGTGTCCCAATGGGTCACGAATCGTCTAGTAAATGTTGAAGCATATTTTCTTGCTCCGTTCCTTATATTTTGACTATTTCTCTATGTGTGTACGTGGGAGCAAGTGTTCTAGTTGCAGCTAACGATCGCTCAGTTCCAATCTAAGATCTATAACTTACATATATTATGAAAAGACCAGAGCTCATTATTCACTTTTATCGATGAAATTTATATCTCACGCTGCCCCTGTTGCCTTGGCTAGATCATATCCAGCGTGCGTCATATACTTAGTCTTGCTGGTTTCCCTTCATTTATAAAATATTCAAAGGATATCGTATCCATGATACCAACAATATTCTGATGCGACTATCTAAAGTTATATTGTTCTTGTTTCTCCCTATACTTTCCTTCCTTTGTTCCTGCGTTAGTACGACCTTTATTTCCTCAGTATTAGATGAGAAAATTAGGGTATCTTGGATACCAGCTCGGGAAAGAACAGGAAAAAAGTTTTCGTGTTTTAAGCTGCTACGGCTTGCCGGCCACAGCTAGAAGATTTGCTGTTTGACTTGGAGCATATTTTGGGGCTTCTTAATTTCTGTGCTTCGTCCGTATTATACGCATCTGAGACACGATTGGAAAGTAATGTATTTGCTCTGTTGAATTCCCGTAGGCAGGCAAACGGGCTGACGGATCATCAAGAAAAATTAACTAGTTTCTTGAGACATTTTCAACACTTTCTCTAAATTTTATGAAAATCCTGCCACATGTTTTGAGTTATGTTGTTAGATGGCAAACTCCGTCAATAATGAAGATAATGAAGAGCAGATAATGAAGATAATGAAAAGAAAACGGAAAAAAAGATACCCTGATGATTCTTCGGACGAGGTCCAGGTGGCGTTATCCCCACCAGAGGTGATGCTGCAGTCCGTGACCAGCGGGATGGCTAGTCGCGAGTTATCCCCACATTGCACGTACCCGCTTACAGCAGGTTTATCTGGCACTTTCAGTAGGTATCCGTCCAGTGAGTTTTTGAATTTCGCAGTCTCTGTACCGATGAAATTTCGAATGTGACGCGGTATTTTGTTGAACTACTCCCCCCCCAGGACTGCGAAACTGTTAGCACTTCCTGACTATTGCATGATCAGCGTTCTTGATCGTAATTTGGACTCCACACGTGAGACCCATACGACTTCAGTGTCTGGCCAGGATCCACCCATTGAAGTTGACAGTTATTCCTTCTAGAATTCTCCAAACATATATGATCATAAAGCGCTTGAATTGAGTACAATTGAAGGTGTGCAGGCATTTTGTGATAGTTTAAGTCTTGCATGCTCTGAATTTCAGCTGTGGACGATCACTGGGTAGTCTCGAGGCGTTCTAGGTCATTCCGTTTGCTCCGATATCCAAAAAGGTGACCGGTATTCTATCATCGACAGTACCAGTTGTTTCCATAAAATTTGCGTCGTGTCTGCCTCTCGTGAAGCAATAACAATTCCGATTTGCTTAACAAAAAATGTTTATTAATAAAATTGGTTGAAAATTCTTTAGTGTATGCCGTACATATATAACTATTATATACATGCGTAGCTATATTGAAATAATGAAAAATCGAGTAGTAATTGATTATCGTGGAATTTCAATGTGGCTCGCTATTGAATAAGTAAAAATGAGATGAGAGAAGAAAAATTCACATGATATGGAAAGCAAGCACAAATTTGGAAAACAGAGTCATAAAAACTGAGCTGGTGACTAAAGATCTTCCGTTCCATCAGAGCGAAAGAAGATCGCCAAAGGTTCTAGCTTGGTCTATTTTATTGAGATCGGGACAAGCAACATTTAAATACATAAATGTACAAACGCACGATTGTGTTTATCACATTGACTAGAATACCGAGCCGTGTAAAAAATATCTATTGTTACCACGCCGAAGAGGTTGTGTTTTCGTCGGGTTTGGCTGTTTGTCATTCTGTCTGTCTTTCTATCACCAAGATAACTCAAAAAGTTATGGACGGATTTTTGATGAAACTTGAAGAGATTGTTTGGAATGTTAGGAGGAACAGATGATTAACTTTTGGTGAAGATCCGTCCATCCGTGTGTTTGTTTGACTGCCTTTTTTCTCAATGCCATAACTCAAAAAGTTATGGACGGATTTTTTTTATGAAATTTACATGAGTTGTAAGATATATCAGGAAGAATAAATGACAAATTTTTGTGTTGGTTTGATTTTTTGTTTGTGTGTTTGTCGCTGTTTTTTATTTTATGCTTGTTAGCCCAATAACTCAACAAGTTTCCAATTGATCTTTATGAAATTTATACTTGTTTTTAGTAATGTTAAGAGACATAAATGATTAAATTTTGGTGCAGATCGGTTGGTTCGTTTATATTTTTGACTTATGTTTGTCCTAATGTTTGTTAGTCAATAACTGAAAAAGTTTTTATTGGATCTTTATGAAATTTACACGAGTTGTTAGCACTATTAAAACACAATAAAACACTAAATTTTGGTGCAGATCGGTTGGTTCGTTTGTATATTTGACTTATGTTTGTCATAGTGTTTGTCTGCAGCCTAATTCAAAAAGTTATGAACGGATCTTGAAAGAAATTGCAGAAGCTGTTTATGCTATCAAAAAGCAAAAATGATTATGTTTTGCAGTTGATACAAAGAAAAACATGCTTTCTGAGCCAATTTGATTTTTTCGTCACCGTTGCCTTACTTGGAGTAGGTATGCGCTCTCAGATCTGTAGTTTAATCTGTTTCGAGCTGAGACCTTTAGAAATTTCACAGACCAGCCGCTTCATTGTTAATTGATACCCGGACCTTCGCTTCCCAGTTTTAAAATAATTATATTCCAAAAAGTCAGATAGCATATTTGTGGCCTTTGAGCACGAGCAATTTTAAATTTACTCCCATTGATCCCTCCCGAAACCAAATGAAAAATACTCTATTTTTTCCTATCTTATACTGAAATAAAGACGTGTAGACTGACGTATGAAATTATAGAGTGGCAAGAAGAGTAAAATTCCTTGAGTAATTTTTTTACTTTCTAAATGTAGCAATCCCAAACCCCGTTATTATAGCTTGCTTTGATTTGACCTAACGAAGCTGTTTTAACCGACCCTACTACGGCTAAACTAACGTCCACTCCGATGTACTCCGTCTAATCTAAAGTGTGATGCACACGAGAATCGAAACACGGGAAATTTCTCTATACCCTTCCGCTCAAGTTGCAGCTGGTGGAGCCTCGACTTGTCTAATATTGTGGTGTAAAAAGACTGCTGAAAATATGAACCGCCACGTTACTTATTCCGCTAGCGAGTGCCTCTTACTCAGTTTCCAATATGTCTCTCAATCATCTATCTTACACGTCATCTAATCCCTCTTAGTATTCTGATTTCACCTGAGAATCTCGCATATATGTTCTGTCAGCAGTGAATGCACAGTTGGATCTTGATAGCATCGTAGAGATACGACAATTTTTTTTTTTTTTTTTTTTTCAAGTATTGTCCTCCGTATTTGCACCCATTTTCTTAACTCCGTTTCCCTCAGTTTATAGATGGTTTAGCTCTTCATAATATTACACATTCAATTTTTTGATTGCGGATCCCATCTTTTGCATAATTGCGAAACCCGTGAATGTTGATTTGGTAATCAGCAGCTATTATTTTACTGCTTTGTTTAATGCGTTAGCTATACGACACAGAACAATAGACTCGGCTCGTTTCTTCAGTCACATGCACCAGCGTACGCTACCTTTTGTTCTAAAGATGTCGTCGTATTTCCTTATACATCACATATTCACTTCAAAAAATACTTTTAAGCCGAGATGTCCAAAACTACCCGCTCGGTGTTCCCCTACCTTATCCTAGCTACGCATCTGGCCCCATCAAGAACGTAATGTGTCACCAGCAAAGTGAACATGGTTTGGCGTGAAAAAATCGATAGATATGATACGTGTAAAATGATCTTCACTTCGAAACTGACCCAAAAAATTTCAAGAAGAACATAAGAGACAGCTATGGTTGAACTTAGTTTCTAGCAAAAATCGGAGCTTCTTGCAAGTTGTATTTTTTCCTGTCTAGTGCAGAAAGCGCAACGTGCAGACACTGGCCTGAACGTATACAGAGCTTCAAGCAGAATAATATTACAGATTATTACCTCCGCGGTTTTACCGAAGGTTATCTGTCTGTTTGTTTGACTGTCGCCAAAATAACTCGAAGAGGTATGATTGGATCTTTATTTTTAAAAGGAATGTATAGGTATGTTCTAAGGATTCGTTAGTCGTTTATCTGTTCTTCTTGGCCCAAAAAGTGACGAACACTCGAAGAGGTATGATTGGATCTTTATTTTTAAAAGGAATGTATAGGTATGTTCTAAGGATTCGTTAGTCGTTTATCTGTTCTTCTTGGCCCAAAAAGTGACGAACAGATTTTCATGAAATATAGGAACTGCTGGAAATATTATGAAGATCAAATGATCTAAGCTGATGATGATCCATTGTCCGTTTGCCTGTTTGTTTCCTTGTTCATCTTCTTGTTTAACTGCAACTTGACTCAAAAAATTTATGAACAGATCTCATAAAATTTGTAGGAACTAATGGGAACGTTAAGCCCGCTGCAGACGATAGTCTTTTGCTCTGTGCTTTCATTTCACTACGTTCGAATGTGTTCCTGTGTCCTGTGTCTGTAGAATAATAAAAAAGCTCATTGCTTTCGTATTGATCATTCGCTCAAAACTTGAAAATACAGAAGAAATTGTACTAGTGACACCTCTTGAGCCAACGGATACGACGGATAAAATTTTATCGAAACTTTTGGTCTTTGCACAGTTGTGCTTAACAGGGCACAACGAAGTATTCGAACGCGAGAAGTGAGAACACGGGACAAAAGACTATCGTCTGCAGCGAGCTTAACGGGAAACAAATGACGCATTTCTTGAGATCTCTTTGTCCGTTTGCTTCTTTGTTTGATTTCTGCTTGTCAGACCCAAACTCAACAAAGTTTTCGACAGATTCTCATTAAATTTTCAGGAACAGCTAGGAATCGGATATTTGGCAATGATCAAGAAGAATGTCGGATTCAACGCCAATATGAAATTTTTCTTAGCACTGTTTTCCTTGGCGCAGGTGTGCGCTTTCGGAGTGCTTATCTGACAGTTCTGTTTGTGGTTACATCATTCCATCTATCCTGACATTCATCCGTCTTCGCGTTGCAAAACAGAAAAAAATTCACAGGCGATGAATATAGGCTGGTCCGCAATAACTTTTTTTACGAAGCATCTAGTACACAGATGAAAATATGGAAATGTCTTAGCATCTAAACAAGTTAAAATAATTTATAAGCTACTCATTAGAAATACAGTTTTGGATGAAGAGCATTGCAAGAAGCACTTCCGAAGAGTGAAACTGGTATAATTGTCATTTTTTAGGGAAGTCATTTTGTTATTTTATTGCAAATTAATTAGGATTTTAGAAGCAAGTACAATAGTTAACTAGAGCATTCTGAGAGCGCATACCTCCGCCAAGTGAGCCAACGGTTGCAAAAATTCAAATTGGCTCTGAAACCATAATTTTCTTTACATAAACTCCAAAATCTAATCATTCGTGCCTTTTTATATTAATAACATCTTGTTCAATTTTTTTGAAGATCCGTTCATAACTTTTTGAGTTATACTGTTAACAAACATTATGACAAATATGAGTCAAACATACAAACGAACCAACCGATCTGCACCAAAATTTGATCATTTCTGTCTTTTACCATTACTAAAAACTCCTATAAATTTCATAAAAATCCATTCATTATTTTTTGAGTTATTGTGCTAACAAGCACAAAATTAAAAACAGTGACAAACAAACGAACGACCAAACGGACCATTACCAAAATTTGGTCATTTACTCTTTGTTATATACCTAACAACTCATGTTGATTTCATCAAAATCGGTTCATAACTTTTTGAGTTATCTTGGTGACAGACAAAGAGACAGACAAAGGGACACACAAACAGACAGACTGACAAACACGACGAAAACATAACCTCCTTGGCGGAGGTAACTACTCTGAGAGCGCTTACCTCCTTCAAGTATGGCAACGGTAACGAAAAATTCAAATTGGCTTGGACGAAATGATTTCTTTTTTTTTTGAGCTCCAAAATCTAATCCTTTGTGCCTTTTGATAGTATTAAGAGTTTTTGCTATTTTTTGAAGATCCGTTCATAACTTTTTGATTTATGCTGCTAACAAATCTTATGACAAACATAAGCCAAACATACAAACAAACAAACCGATCTGCAACAAAATTTAACCATTTTTGTCTCCTAACATTACTAACAACTCCTGTGAAAATTTCATAAAGTTCCATTGAAAACTTTTTGAGTTATGCTGCTAACAAACATTTTGACAAGCATATAAGTCAAACATACAAACGAACCAACCAATCTGCTACAAAATTTAATCATTTATGTCTTTTAACATTACTAACAACTCCTGTAAGTTTCAAAAAGATCTATCCAAAATTTTTTGAGTTATTGCGCTAACAAACATAAAATCAAACCCGGCGACAAGCATATGAACGAACTAGACCATCACCAGCGGGAGGGGGCAAATTCAACGAAGTCATTTTTGATGAACGAGACTAGGGCAAAGTTGCATTCTTTCCATGGATTAGCTCTTCAATAATAACATGGGAAAATAAATAGAACGCCTTACTCGCCAGACGATTTGCCGCGGTAGAGGCAAATTCACCGCGAGGTAGAAAATTTGACGCCGTCATTTTTTATGGCTAGCTAGGCCCAGTTTTTTGACGTGGGTCACATTTAGGGTAACCCACCAAACTCTCTACAAAAAAATTATGAAAATTACTCAACTCCTTCGACCACTTTTTGGGTGGACAGACATACAAATATAATATATATATATATATATATATATATATATATATATATTTGTATGGGTAACCCACCAAACTCTCTACAAAAAAATATGAAAATTGCTCAACTCCTTCGACCACTTTTTGGGTGGACAGACATACAAATGTATAATATATGTATACTTATATATATATATCAATACTTAAATTTTCCGCGAAAACATTATATCAGCTTTCTCACTTCGTTTCCGGGTGATAACGAACAGATCATCAAAATAATTTGGTCATTTACTCTTTGTGATGTACCTAAGAATTCATGTTTTTCATAAAAATTAATACATAACTTTTTGAGTTTTGGCATTGAGAAAAATGAGGCAGACAAACCAACAAACGGATGGACGGATCTTCATCAAAAGTTAATCATCTGTTCTTATTAACTTATCTAACAATTCCCTGTAAATTTCGTCAAAATCTGTCCGTAACTTTTTGAGTTATCTTAGTGACAGGCAGACAGAACGGCAGACGGACAGACTGAAAAATAAACCCTATGAAAACATAACCTCCTTGGCGGAGGTAATGAAGTCATGCGTCAGCAGAAGCAACAATTTAGACCAATATGAAGCTGGTAATATAAGCAACAAAATCCAACATTCCAGCGGTAACAATATGCGTAATCGAAAGCCCTTGCTCAGAAACGTCAGCTGTAACGCTTTTAACAATGCGAATGCTGAAATCTGGTATCCTATCATAATAAATTTTGGTAATCTGGTGACAGGAGCGAAGAGAATAAGTGGAACATCAGTAGTATCAATACATATACGAGTATAACACAAATCTCCTTTTAATACAGAAGTCCGAACGCTGTAGCAATAACGTTTTCGGTAAACTGAGTCGAAAGTTGTGAATATTTAGAAAGCCCCGTGGCGCAAGTCCATCACCCGCGGTAAAGGGGGGACGAGCAGTTACAAATTACACGCCGTCATTTTTGATCGCCAGCTAACTCGAGGTTTTCGGCATTTTTCACATCTCAATCAACCCACGTGAATAAGTGAAAAAGATTGTGGTGATGGCTCAAATCCTGCCTCTTTTTGGGTGGACAGAAAAACGTACTGACAGACTAAGGGACATATAACCGAACCCTAAACGAAGACAGTATCACCACTCAGATGTACGTCAGATGTAACGAGGTAATATATTGATGCCTGTAGCAATGAGAATTTATTTTTCAACACTGAAACTATGATTTTCGTTGTATCAGCATCATAACAGTTTCTGCAAATTTCTTGAAGATCGGTAGTAGAGAAATTTTTTTAGTTATGCTGCTGAAAATATCCTTGCGAACACTAGTCTAACAAGAAGCTATAAAATTTGATCATTTAAATTTTTCTAATTTATCAACAGTTCCGGTAAATTTCATAAAGATCCATTCATAACTTTTTGAGTTATTGTGCTAACCAGTCCAAAATCAAACACAGCAACAAACAAACGCACAAACCAACAGATCATCACACAAATTTGCCATTTACTCTTCGTGATATACCTAAAAACTCATGTAAAATTCATGAAAATCCGTCCAAAACTTTTTGCGTTATGGTACTAAAAGAAAATAAGTAAAGAAACAGATGAAGGGCTCTTCACCAAAGGTTAATAATCCGTTACTGTTATTATGCCTAACAATTTAGAGAAGATAAAAGAGGCGCTGGTAAATACACAACATGGGCCCATAATATCAACTTATATATTACGAGCCGCAAAGCATTTTTTAATAGGTGAATATGGGATTCATAACATTAGTTAATCTGTGCCCATGCAGGTTATCATTGGTAGTGCAGGAAGGAAAGTAAACAAGTGGTAGTATTAGACATGAAGTCTGGTACACCACCGGGGTCCACTTAAGTGATCTGAAAGCTGTAAGCTATGGAATAAAATCTAACATGTCAGTGGTAATAAATTTGGAAATTCTAAAATTATATGTCGAACTTTAGCCGTAACAAATCAGGCAACAATGATATTTTAAGAGTACAATTTCAGATAGAGGGATAATATATCGACAATACATACAATGGCACTGTTCACGGAGCAGCTGTTACCTTTCTTACCTCCAAAGAAGATGCAAATTCACTAAACACTCCCAGCAGCACCATACTAATCATGAAATTATTTGCCATCTTTAGCGAAAAATTGGTCAACAGTTTAATATAATTATCCGCGTTAGTGTGTTAGTCTGAAAAGTACTGAATTCGGTTACCTGAAAAATACATTTCATCTTTAGGAAAATACAAAAAAAATAAATGCGTATAATATAGACGGTGTGACTGTAATGGAGTATTTATGTGGGTAAACTGCACGAAGGTCAAGTATTCATGCAGTGTATTATCATTTCGCGATATTCTTCAAGAGTGACTACATCACCGCAAGGCACTGTCACCGTTGTAAGGGAATATCTATTCGTTCACGCCGGACCGAGAACCGTTAAGTCCCGGCGGTAAGCTGTACTAACATATCACTCCCATATGTCCCTGCGTCCACTGCCAGCTCCATATGAATATAAGGTACCGATACACATAAGCTCCTCCCTTTGCTCCTCCCCATATGACAACTTCGTAAGATTTATAACATCTGTGCTGGTGTGTTGCCATGGCAACCGACTTGACTGTCATGAAAATCATCCTCCATATTTTTATGGAAACTTCTGAAACTAGTCAACAATTGCATGATTTCTGTAGAAGTAACTGCATCGATGGGCTTCCAAAGTCAGCATTCGCAAGATTTTTATAAGCAGAAACTGCAGCTGCATGGTCTTTGAAAATGAACTAGGGCACGTCATTTCAAAGTCACCATTCTCAGGTATAAATATATATATATATATATATTTGTAAATAATAGCACTTTAGCTTCTAACGCTAAGGAAGATACAAGTAGGCTTCTGATTTACGAATGCATTGAATTATTGCTCACATTGTGCACCAAGAGAGGGCCGCACGTGTAACTAGCTTAAGTAATGGCTTAAATACTGGGCGTTACTTCTTGTGACGCTAACGGTATCACCTTAGCGAGTTTATGAAAGTAACGAGTAACGATAGCGACGAAATTAATTTCATCAAAAGTAACGCGCATTACCGTTACTCATCACATTTCAAAATTTGCGAATGACGCGCGAGATTAGCTGTAGCTAAAAAAAATCTATTGAAGCTGAGATATTGTGATGGTTAAGAAATTCTGAGAGTGAACAAATTGGGGCTATTGAAGTGTGAACATAAGTTTGATGTATATATAAATTAAGGACTATTTTAATGAGGCCAAAATATCTAGTTCCCTGAACCAGTGTACGTTATTAAAATTAAGACTTTCATGAAATATTTTGCCTCGTTTTATCGGTCAGCCTATCGTAACTTCATTGATTAAACCTTCACATTGAGATTTTCATTCACCCAAGACACGGATGCAAACGGTAGATTACATTGGTGTCTCTTGTCTACCTGATAAATAGATTATACTTCTTGAGCGCATAACCTAGCTATACCACTCATTGCAACGGTAGGTAGCTACATCATTTATGTATCATTTATTAGTAATAGAATTCATTACGAAACCGAAAAGATAGTAGAACTGTGACTACAAGTGTTTTCAAAAATCATATGAGGGTGAAATCTCAGTGCATGGTGGAATTGCTAAATAGACTTCCGGATAGTGTAATATGGATTTGAAAAAGCTGCCCAAAACGGCCATCATGATGCAGAAGACTGAAGTCATGAAAATGCACGGAGCACTGTGAAGAAATTGGCTGGCTGTGGGGAGGATTGCCAATCCCAATTTGAGCAAAAACCTAGAATCTGCAAGTATTATGCAAAAAAAAAAGCGATGGAAATGTTGGATTTTAAGCAAAGCTGCACATTTTATCGCCTGAAGTGGTGCCCTAGGTTCATGATATATGGCAGATACGGTTGTAGCCAAACCAGCGTAACCTCTTCTATCCCTGGTCATGCTAAGAATCGTTCAGAAATGGCCCATGCTTTGATACTTCATATCCGAAAATACAGTTCAATGGAACCAGTCGAGTGGCTCCCACAGATCTGCAACTGCATACCCGTGTAGAATACGGAGAAAATATGAGTAGACCTTGGCAAAAACCCAAATTGCATACAAGCCAGCAACTGCATACCCGTGTAGAATACAGAGAAAATATGAGTAGACCTTGGCAAAAACCGAAATTGCATACAAGCCAGCAACTGCATACCCGTGTAGAATACAGAGAAAATATGAGTAGACCTTGGCAAAAACCCAAATTGCATACAAGCCAGCAAGTTCGGAGAAAATCGTCAGTACGATAGAGAAAGAGATCTTGGTACAAATAGTGGTGATGTGAGTGCGTACAATCAAGAGACGAGGAGAGATTTGCAAAACATGCGAAATTTCAACAGTGTACGAAATCATCACGTGCATGGAAATTTACGTGGAAAACGCGCAGCATGGAGGGCCATGAGCACGTTTGACTCCACCTATAGTGGAAAACCCCGCCCAAATGTAGAGGTAGGATCTTGGAATAAGCTAACAATTATTATTATAATTAAAACTTCTCGCTTGACCTCCCACGGACAGGTAATACAACCCAAATGAAGCAGCTTGCAACACCGGAAGCCCAAAACGCTGCTAAAGGAAGTCCAGCAAAAAACCAGTAACAGCTGACTTAAACGCTTGCAGGCCAATGCGACCAAAAGCCGATGCCGGCAACAAATTCCAAACCTTAGCCGACCAGGGCACGAAGCACCGACAGAACTGATAATTCGACATACGACAGCCTCCAAAGTGAAAAAGTGCACTCCGCGCGCAGCACGAGTCTCTCTCTCCCAAAATCCTTGAGGGCAGGGAGAGAAGAATACAACCAATGCCTCGCATTATTGTACACCTTATAAAACATACACAGCGCTGCTGCTCTTCTCCTGTGGGACAGGTTCACTAGATCATTATCAGCGCACAGCCTGCTGGCTGAACTAACAAGTCGGTCCAACAGACCCAAGTGAGTGTCAGCAGCTGAAGCCCAGACCGGTGAGCAATACAATACTCTAACACCGGCAGCAAAAACGCATAAAAACATCTGAGGGCAACCTGACTGTCACCAAACACAGAATTCCCCTTACGCAGGAGCCCAATCTTAGTGGAAGCACGTGACACCAACCTCCTAATATGCGGCTCAAAAGTAAGCTTCTCTTCGAAGACAACACCAAAAATCTCCAAGGAGCTAGACTTCTGAGGCAAAGTGTCATCACTCTCCAGTTGGGGATGCTGCGGTACAAGTGTCCGAGACCGACTGAGAATTCAACAAACAAACCCTCAGGGATCATAGAATGGGCCATAGGGTTAGATTAGTTGGGTTCGCCCGTCCCATGTTATGGGGAGCAGCGCCCCCAGAGGGATTGTATAGATTACTTTTGCCATTAGTTAGGCCTTCGGACGTCTGTTTTTCGTGCAAACTTTTCTTCCTTCCATCCTCATATGCGTTGTTCTGTTCTTCCTCTTATTTCCCAACTCGCAGTTCCCATGCGCGTTGACTCGTGCATGGGTTCCACGTCTCTCTTGACATTCTTTATGTCCTTTTTCTTCCTCTCTTTGGATCACAGTGTACTCTGTGAATAGGGAGGCTTGAACTAGGAGAATACTCCTGTTACTTCAACAATCAAAGAGCCATAACAACACAGTTAAACCAAATGAATACCAGGAGTTTCAAGCAAATGAAAATCAAAAACTTAGCAAAATCTTAGCTATAAATGGAGCTATACGAGGTCTGTATACAAAAAATGCAGAAAACAAATGGTGCCGTACTACAGGATATAATTAATAAGGCAAGAACAAAACTCCTTGCCGTTTCTGAAGCGCATCTAGTTGATGCAGTTAACGATGCACTAGTGAAAATAGAAAACTATGCCGCAGAGATAGGAAGTGTGGTGGTATTGCATTATACGTGAGATCACCTTGGTTCCCACACAAAACAAATATTCTGTATTGGGGTGTGTGATTTTTAATATAGAAAAACATCGCGTGATAAACGTGGTGTGCTATCGACCGCCAGGGACTTTATTGTCCTCGCCAAATATGTCTTCATTCAACTAGAAAAAGCCCTTATCATTGTAACACGAGCACTCTCATGTTATTAGAAGGTAGGCATTTCATTTATGGCTGTGAATCAAAAAATTTATCATTAGTCTTCTAAGCTGGATTATCATGGAACCAGCCTCGGTCTTTTTATAATATGACATCAGCGAGTCCGGTCGTCAAAAATTCCATTTATGCTGTGAAAGTATAACCACGGAGATAAAAATCATTATCTCGAACCACTGCTTGCATTCAGGACTGTGTCTCGCATATAAATTACACTGCTGCTCTTTGCCTGGTCTTTGCGGCATCGCATGGGTACCAGCTTGCACATTGCCTGTGCTTGAGAACTAATATCCTGCTTCGTTGTGACAGACGTGAAAAAATGCACGCGAAAAGTAAATTCATAAACGTAGTCTATTATAGTCTATAGTCTATCATATGCTACACCAGTGTACTGATTTGCATGTCCCTCTCAAGGAACAAAGTGGGTTTTAGCAAGCTCTCGATTCTGTCTGTCGAGGATAATGTTAACATCAAAGGAGTTTTATGCAAGACAGGAAACTTAACCCTTGAATGATCTAATAAATATTAGACTTCTTATAAATAGGATTAGCACTTTCTGAAACGTTTTTCATGAAGGATGCATATCCTGTGGGGATTAAATAACTTCTTGGTATGACTTCGGCCGAGGCAACGGTAATTTAGTGTCCTCAATTTCTACACAATTTCGTACCAGTTTCGTAATATTTATTGCTGCTAGAAATAGACCTCTTGCTAATATTAACAGTCTTTGGTAAATGAAAATATTCTTCATTGAGGTTCCTCTCTTAGTTTGCAGACATGAGGGCCCATCCGCTTTCCCAACATGTTACATAATAACAGTTGACGCTTTCCCAACATGTTACATAATGACACTGATAATGAAAAATTCTTCTCGTGTTGACAGCATTTGCAGCTGATGCAAATGAAGAGGAGCCCGAGTCTACTGTTTTTGTAGCTAAAAGGAAAATCGACATGTATCTACGCCAGCCATTCCTGCCAGCCCGAGCGTCAGCCAGCCAGTATGCCAGCCAGCTCGCACCATGAAAGTGGGTCGTTGGCTAATGAAGCTCATTTCCAATATGTCTTCTCCCTTTAAGCTTCCTCAGAGGGTAACATGTCGCGTTGCACGTGCGACAATTTAGTGTGACGGCGGCCCGAACGAATAGATAGATTAGATAGGCGGCAGTAGATGAACCAATAGGCCCATTCCCAAAGAGACACCGGAACTTACGCCCCGGCCTTCTATGAGCTATTAGTAGGATATAGTAGGATATAGAAGACAGGAAAAAAGAGAAACGAAAGGGGGAAGAGTCCCTGCCAAAGAGAGGATCATGAATGCACGCAAGCACGATCAAGAGCTGCTGACATGCGGAACTTAGACACATCAAACTGTGTCTATAGTTGGAGCGTGAGAAAGAAGACGACGGATTAAGGTGGCCTCTGAAGCTTTGGCCGTTAAGGGTTTGCGACTCCTGGAGGAGGAGTTCTTAGCTACGGAGGATGTCTCTCTCAAAATATGTCAAGGCGCTTTTTAAACAGGTTGACTGACTCCGCACTAACAACATCAGAAGGAAGTCTATGCCAAATGCTGAATATGAAACTTGGTGACTGTGTTATAGTTTGTCTGTATTAGTGATTCCTAAGTCACGTTGTTGGGTGACAGCAGCCAATACCGTCCCGTTCATTTGCAATGGGGGTGAAGGGTTTATCAGCCTGATGTGCATTACTGAGTATTTGTCGACATTAAAGCTCATCTGCCACGTTCTGCTCCATTCCACGAGATGGTCAAGGTCTTGTTGGAGCTCGGCTCTTTTCGAGGTAGGATGACATAGTTTAGTATCATCCGCAAATTTACTGATTTTACTACGGATGTTAAGATCGAGATCATTGATGTAACTTGAGAACAGAAGTGGGCTAAGTACGCTACCTTGTGGAACCCCTGATGAAACGTGCCTCCAGGCGCTCGTCTCTCCTTCAAGTTTTACTCGCTGCTGCCGACCTGTAAGCCATGCCCTGATCCATCGTAAATAGTCTCCACGGATGGCATGGGCTTCCAAGTTTTTTCATTAGCCGTTGATAAGGGACTTGTCTAAAGCCTTTTGGAAGTCTAGATACACAAGGTCTACGCCCTTTTGTTCATCTGTAATATCTGTAACTTCTGAGAAAAAGTCCAGTAGGTTTGTTAAGCAGCATTTTCCATTTCGGAAGCGATGCTGAGGGTCTGATATCAGCTGCTGCATCCTCAGGTGATCAGTGATGCGCTTTTTCAATAGGCGTTCGATGGTTTCGCTGACGACCGATGTAAGACTAATTGGTCGATAGTTGCTGGGACTTTTCTAATCCCCTTCTTATGTATCGGTATCACGCTAGCTAGTTTCCAATCCTGCGGAACTTCTCCTGTACAAAGAGACCGATTAAATATTGCGAGCAGTGGCTTCACGATGACTGGAGCCATTTCCCGTAGTACACGGGGAGTAAGATTATCAGGGCCAGTGGATTTGAACACATTTAGGTGCGTTTGTTCTTGAAGGATCTCAATCTCCGTGAACACACAGGTGTTTATGGGAACAACTTGCATCGGTGCTGGTTCAGGGATATTCGCAACATTTTCAACAGTAAATACAGAGGTGAAATAGTCGTTCAAGGTTGTGGCTTTGTCTCTTAGGTCATTGGTGATTGCACCGTCAGGTTTTTTGAACGGACCTATTGATTTGTTTTTACTCTCCTTTCATCTACATATTTATAAAATGCCTTTGGGTTGCGTCTTGGTCTTGCCTTGGCGGCTACGGAAACTTCTTTTTCCCTTTTTGTGGTCCTGACTATTTTCTTTACATCCCGACATGCCCTTATGTGACTGGACCTCATGTGACTGGACTTCAAGATCGATGAACGGACGGATAGACAGAACCACGTAGAAAGCATTATTAATTTAACAAGGATATATACCTATATGTATTCATACAGGCATGTGCATGTGGAAGTCTGAGCTTATGTTTAAATATTTTCTAACTGCAGAGACGAGGGATTTTTAAGCTGGGATATATAAAAAGATAGGATGATCATAACTTTTCTTTTTATGAAGCAAGTGTGCCGCCTTGGTTTTCCCCGTGGCTTCGATAAATATTTTCCAGCAGCAGAGACGTGGGATATATAAGCTGGTATATATAAAATGTTTGAAGGTCATAACTTTTCTTTTTATGAAGGGAGTCTGCTGCTCTGCTGCACCTGTGGCGTTAATAAACCCCCTTCCAGCGTGCGTCAGACGTTTACAGTTGGTGTTGGTAGTGATGGTGGTGGTGGAGGCGGTGGTGGTGATGGTGATGGATACCGGGTATCATGGTGCACGCCGTGAGTTTGGTAAAAGAAATCCCGCACGGTATTCTATCCATGATACTAACAATCTGCTGACGTTGCTATTACGATACTAGGGCACCCAAAATGATCACACAAAAATTGAAATCTTTCAGTTTATTTTTATTTTTGGTATTGACTCATGTGCGAGAGTCCGATGTACTTGCTGGCTTCGTCTTCCCGTAAAAAGAAAAAACTGTTTCAATATCGGCCCTAGCTATGTGAGATGCTTTGTAATTTTTAAATTAGATTGCGAATAACACAAATAACGATATCGTATTGTATTAAATACCTACAAATGATCAATTATGTTGATAAACGTAACCTGGCCAATAATCGCCGAACTTGCACGCATTAGCCTTCTAAGGGCGCTAATACCTTCGAGGGTGATGCGCCGCATCCTAATGAAGTAATTAGCCTTCTAAGAGTAACTACGATCACACTTTACTCTGGATGTGGTGTTTTAATAAGAAGCAAAGTGTTAATAAATGCTAGCCAGTTTAATTTTTCTAAAGCGTGTATATTTTTGTGCTGTGTGCAACATCCGAAAATGTTAATTTGCTCATGCAATCTAGCATTATCTCGAAGATAAATATCAAGTTCAAATTAGCTGGAATCCTTGGTATTTCAAATATTTTAGAATTGGTGTACTCCCTTCACATATAGAACAATTATTGTTGCTTTTTGTCAATGGCTCACAGAGCCCCGCAGCCCCAAGCTCTTACCCTTACCCTACTGAGTGCCACTTGCCCTCGTTCCTCTATCGTTATCATCCTCCCCAAGATCCCACGGGTGCCGTACTTTCAAAGCGTTCAGTCATGCCCGGGGGTTGGAAATGCTCAACTTGCGCCTTTTTCCCGTCTGTAGCGCACTGACCACTCTGAGACCTCCCGGCAAAAAAGCCGCGACAAAAATCATTGTTCATTTAAGGGGATCAACCTAACAATTTTAGTCAAAATTGTAATTTTTTTTTCTTTGCTGAAAAAAGCCATATGTAGCGTGGAAGTGCTTTCCAAGTTTCTATGGAGTTGTGGCCATTGTATCTCTCCAAAAAGGAGCCCAAAGCGTGCACGAGGAGTCAAAGTTATCGACTGTGAACGGATTGTTCTGAAATTTGTACAGTATATGTATTTCTGGAAAAAAAAAAACATTCACTTCACTTCAACAAAATTTTTGATTTGGGCTTTAGTTTTTGAGCTAATAGGATATATGTATACTTAATGTATATATATATATACATATATATACAGTGCCTAGACATAAGTATTTGCACAACTCTATTTTGTATGTATTTTAAAAAATTTAGGGGCTGCTTTAGGATAATTAATAGAGGATGTTGATATAACATATGTATAATAGAATATTTCAACTGAACAGTCATATGTGCACTTATAACAAGAAAATTTAACACAAGCAAAAGTAATGAGGACAAAAGTATTTGACAAAAAAAAAAACTATGACATTAGTACTTGGTGGCGTGACCTTTATTGGCGATAACGGCATGGAGACGATTGTTATAGCTGAAAATTAATTTTGCACATTCACTTGATGGTATTTTTTCCATTCTTCCATGCAGATAACCTTTAATTCAATAAGGTTTTTGAGACTCCGATTGTGGACACCAGATTTAAAAAGACGCCACAAATTTTCTATTGGATTAAGGTCCGGTGATTGGCTAGGCCATGGAAGAACATTTATTTTCTTCTTTTGAAACCATTATTTCGTTAAATTCGCAGTATGCTTGGGGTCGTTGTCTTG
>LQNS02277096.1:13239038-13252028 GCA_001587735.2 Parhyale hawaiensis | reverse complement strand
CCACACCGACAACCTTGGAGGGGAGTCTATTCCAAATGTTCACTATGAAATTCAGAAACAACTGCTGACTTGTGGTTGTACTTGGAGCTTTATGCTTGAGTTTTTAGCCGTTGTTTCGCAGGCGATCATTAACGTCTCTTTCAAAAAGTCCCGTTTCCCATTGTAGGTACGTCATTGAAGCCATTCAAAGAGTTGAATGTTTCTATTAGTTCCTCCCTGAGTCGTCTTTGCTCGAGAGAGATCAAACCCAGTTCTTGTAGGCGACATTCGTATGGCTTGTTTCGCAGCTGAGGTATCAATTTCGTTGCTCTGCGTTCGACTCTTTCCATGTTATCGATATCTTTACACCGATGTGGCAACCAGAATTGAACAACAAATTCTAAGTCTGGGCGCAGTAACGCTTCGCGCAAGGGCATGATGATGTCCTTGGATTTGTGTTGGAAATTCCTGGTGGGGAATCCAAGTACTCTGCTTGCCACTTTCACACTCTTGTTCACTTGCTCACTATGTTGTAGTTTGTGTTGGGTGACAGCTGCCAATTCTGTCAGGCTCATTTACATTTGGGTTGAAAGGTTCTCTTGTCATACGTCCATATACTGAACATTTGTCGACACTAAAGCTCATCTGCCTCATTGTGCTCCATTTCATGAGGTTGTCAAGGACTTGTTGAAGCTCAGCTCTTTTCGTGGCAAGATGACATAGTTTAGTGTCATCCGCAAATTTACTGATTTTGCTATGGATAATAAGATCGAGTTCATTGATATTAATCATGAACAGAAGAGGACCACGCGTGCTACCTTGTGGAACACCAGATAATACCTGCATCCAATCGCTCGTCTCTCCTTCAAGCTTCACTCGCTGCTGCCAACACGTAAGCCATGCCCAGATCCAGCATGAATAGTCTCCCTAGATGACATGGTCTTCCAATTTTCTCATTAGCCGTTAATGGAGGCCTTCGTCAAAAGCCTTTGAAAGTCTAGATACACGAGGTCCACACCCTTTTCTTCATCTCTAATTTCCGTAAGTTTTGAAAAGAAGTCCAGTAGGTTTTTTAAGCAGCTTCTTCCATTTTAGGAGCTGGCCGTCACGCGGCCGTTACTTGTAAGTTGATAAATAGCTAGCTTCCGTCGTTTCCTCATCATTCCATTTGCATCGTTAAAATATCCTACAGTGTTTATGGTTGCGCAGAAAGGCGTGATAAAGGATATAGAAAATTCATCAGGTTTCCGAAACATTAAATTTTGAGAAAGTATTGGATTTAGACTTATAGAATGCTGTACTGCATGAATTCAACCCAGCAAATCCTTGCATATACCAAAGGCACTTCTTGGAGTCGAGTTCGTCTTCAATCTAATAAGCAAGTGAATTTTATCCAACGCAGTGAGGCACTCTGGAGTTCGACCTGCCGTCGTCTACCTGCCGTCTTCTTTAACTTCAAACGCTGCTACAAAACCTGTTTTAGTCGACTCGTTCAGTGAAACGGCGAGATAAAGGGATTTCTAAAAGAAAACGTTAAACATCAGGAAACAAACGTTGGTAAATTGTTACAAAAACACAATATGGCTGCCAGCTATTTAAAGAACCGCACGCCACAAAAGTTTCAAATTTTCAAAATACGGTTTTTTACCAAACTGTAGCTGTATATCAGATGGTCACGCATATGTTTTAGACAGCCAATGCAAGGCTAAAAAATTGTCGGATTGTCAAGTTTGGCCCGACATTTTAAAGCACACGTAGCGGGGGAAATGTTTTTGCAGCTGCAATGAACTAGGGTTAAGTTTTTAGAAGTTGCATGGAAATAAAATTATAAACATATGTTTGATATATTTTATTGCTTGTTTACACGCCGTTTTTTTTATAGTTAGCGTGCATAGTACTCAGCAACTGAATGATTTGTGCTTCCTATTTCTTAGATTATAAGGAAAATATCGAGATGTAAGTTTTATGCGGGTACCATCTTTGTACAGTAGCCTGGAGGCGAGATTAATGCATTTTATACTTTTGGCATTGCAGTCACAATTGCCAACATTTAACGTAAAGTTTTAAGAAAAACGGATACGCTACATGCCATAGTAGTCAACAGATAATAGGGAAGACTGGACTGTAAGTTGCTTTGAATTGCCCCAAAGCTTAGAAAAATATTCGCCCAGACGCATCCTGCTGAACTCGCTCTTCACGCAACTTCTTCGCTGATTCTGGTGGAGCATTTATGGGCGAAATGCCACTTTCGACAATTTTTGCTTCTCGTCTGCATCTGAGGGTGGGGGAATGGGGCGGGCCTCTCCCGAAAGTACATTTCTTTGGCTTGAAAATAGCTTTTTATAATTGGGCCGATCTTCACAAAACTTAGTACCAATATGTAAAATCTAAACGTATTTGTGTTAGACTCAAGTACTTTTTCACATTTTTCCCCCAGAAAACGAGTTATTCGAAGAAAGGCGATACCCTTTCAACCGTTTTCTTCGAATAACTCGTTTTCTATAGCAAAAATGGGAAAAAGTTCAGTAGTCTAACCCTCATTTCTTCGATTTAATGTATGTATATATGCAACAAGTTACATTTGGGGGGAATCGTCCCCCAACCATCAAATTTTCAAAGTCTCTTTTCACTAAGCAGTAGCTAGCTATATGTATATCAGACGGACAGTCAGGCAAAGTTTTTGGCCGCCAGTGCAAGCTTAGTGAGGCTCGCCCATTCTTTTGTACAGGCAGCAGCACCCCAAGGCGGACTCTGTAGACGATCTTGGCCTTAGCAATGCCTTTGAAACGTCTTGCCTTTGTGCCCACTTTGCTTCATCCACCTTCATACTCCTACAGATGTTGCTTTTCTTCAGTTTTCCTCTTCTTTCCAGACATTCTGTTCCCATCAATATTGATTACGTATGGGAACACTCTCGTGTATGGGTTCCGTGTTTCTCATTTCTAACGTTGCCTTACTATATGCCCCTTCTTTCTTCTTCTGTAATATCGCTTCTGTTGTGGCGGTAGTGCATCAAAATAGTAATGTTCCATGTCCCGTTGAATCACAAGACTTAAGACGAGGCCACTTATTCCATCATCTCTAATTCCCAATTTAACTAGTTATTAACGTTCTAGAGCACCAATCAATCATTCGTAACTGATCATTCTTCCACAGTCATGACACTGGCTGCGGTGTTCCCTTAGTTATCATTTTTTTAATGTAACGGCAGTACCTCTGAGAAAGCCGGACATCGCTTCGGCACTTCCCTGCAAATTAACGGATACTGCCAGCTCCCCCAGCCTAATTTCGACGTGTGTTGGTCTTTCTGGAGTCTGGGCCAAAGGTTCTTATCGAGGAGTAAGTTTACCTCTAATGGGTAGAAAATTATGGAGTCGGGGGTAAATAATTGAAGTACTTCAAGTAAGTCCTAGGCAATAATGAAGTTATTTCTTTGTTTCTTTTTCTGTCACTTTATGATAACTATGAATTTTTTGTGCGGGAGAAAAGGGAGTAGGGGATAAATGGTTGAGAACCCCTGCTATTGGCTAAACTTTTCTAGGTTTCTAGGAAAAGAAACTCAGGTGAAGTTATAAAGTTTATTGGTAGCGTTCGTCCCGCGCCTCTGCCAGTCCCAATGAGCAATGTAAGCTAGTGTTACACAGCATGCGTATCAATGTTACGCAGCGGAGCTCTTAGGGACGTGGCGGTTATGAAGCGTCTGATGACGTCACGCTCCACAAACAGATGATGCCGCTACAAGCAAGCTAATGACGACACTAGCAGCCAACTACTGATGTCACTAGCAGCTAACTAAGGATATCACTAGCAACAAACGAATGACGTCACTCGCAGCAAACTAATGACCTCACTAGCAGCAAACTAATGACGTCACTAGCAGTCAACTAATGACGTCACTTGCGGCGTAATGGTGGAGGGCACGGCTCATAGCCTGCTTGAACCTCTCCCAGGCAAGCCACTCCTATGGTCGTTGTTCCAATGACACAAGACACTTGTAGAAGCGCGGGTCCTCGGTCCAAGTCGATGGCGGCGCATGCATCTTCCGATGCTGGATCGGGCGGATTGTACCACATGTATGCGGGCACCTCCGAGTCATCGTTTTGCCACCTCCACACGCCATCATCGCCTCTTCGGGCACCGGTCCAGAACATATCTGCATCCACTCCATGCTCGGTTTTATCTGAAATAAAGGAAACGCATGTCTCAGGACGATGTTTAACTCTGTTCTTTTATGTTCACATTTTGCCGTTTCCAGTGTTGCATGTTCCGCTATCACCGTGTAGGTATAAGGACATTGATTTTTTTTTTTTTAATTAAACCAAACATGGGGTCCCAAGTTTGTTTAGAAAATCACTGACCGTTCTTATGCTTTTCAGTAATCGTGATTGTCATGATCACTGTGATTCTGATCACGAATGTAGTTATGGAAAGACACCTTAAGCGGGTCTTCGAATTAAGCTTAACACGTATTGGTACCAGGTTCGATTCCTATTCTAAGCTCACCAAACCACAGGGGCTTCATCGCTTTTCTACCCTATAATTATTCTAGGCAACTTTTAGCTCTGTTATCGTTAGTCCTGACGCCTGTGTTCTTTTCGAACCTTTCTTTCACTGTAAACCAAATTTCTATTCGTAACCCAATATTTTTAGCGTCTCTGTCCTCTTTCTTCCCCGATATCTTACTAACAAAGAGTATCTAATGGGAGAAGCAAGCCCAAGCCCTCTCTGGGAGAGTAAACACATGGCCTTGTCACGGGATCGAAGCTGGCGTTTGTAGTCCTAGAAGTGGCTGAACTGCTCTCATACAGTAAGACGCAGGCAGTGGTCAGCACATATAATTAAGAAAGATACAGACAAGCAGTTCCTTAATATTTTTGCAAGAAAATCGTGTCTGAACATTAATATCCCAGTGCTCACCCTATTACTTGCATCATATATATGGTATACAGGATATAAATTTCCTTTGCGAGGAGTATTAACAATATCTTCTGAGTTGTAAGCAAGGAGGTTCTAATAGAGAGGAGTGCACCCTCTCTATTTACCCTACGGGAGCATTTCGAGTAAACTTTCCACTTCAACTGGCTGAGTAGCATATCCAATCGAAGAGCGGCATTACCTCACGCAGCCTATATAGGAAAGAGTCCTGAGCTCAAATTTTTATAGCCTCCCTAGCCATGGATGAAAGTAGGTCAAGAAAACTTGTATCCTGTATACCATCTGATGATGAAAGTAACAGGGTAGGCACTGGGTTATAAATCTTCAGACACGATTGTCTTGTGAAAATATTGAAGAACTGCCTGTCTGTATCTTCCTTAATTATATGTGCAGACCACTGTCACTTCAGCCACTTCAAGGACTCCAAACGCCAGCTTCGATCACGTGACAAAGCCATGTGTTTATTCTCCCCGAGAGTGCTTGAGCTTGCTCCTCCCATTAGAAGCTCCTCGGTTGGAAGCTTTACTGCCTAAGCTTTCGAACAACTATACGTTTATCGTCGTCAGGAGAACGAAATTTAGAAACATTAGAGCTATCACTAGTTTCCTATACATACTTCCATCCCCTCGGAATTTCGTTGATGGTTAATGGCTATGAAAATTTAAGCTCAGGGCACCTATCTATATAGGCTGCGTGAGACAATGCCGCTCTCCAATTGGATATGCCACTCAGGTAGTTCAAGAAGAAAGTTTTCTCGAAACGTTTCCGTTGGGTAAATAGAGAAGGTGCGCTCCTTCCTATAAGAACCTCCTTGGTTACCACGGCTTCTACTATGGGCACTTATAGAGGGCGCTAAAATTAAGCCCTCGAGGCTTGACTTGTCTTATACTTCAGACTGGTGCTCTTCTTCGTCGACGTTGAATCGTACCGCAATTGTTAGAAGCAATGCAGTTACACTGAACCTGCTGAAGACGCCATTTATGCGATTAGGGTAAGGGGCTCGAAGGAGACGCACTAACCCAATGGAGACGCACCTGCAGTGAGGGGGCTGTGCGGCGGCTGGACGTTGTGAGAAATGTCCTATCATATATCTTGTTTGGTGGGTGTTTAGGAGACCTATTGAGTTTTTTTTTTTTTTTTTGCAGGCGTTGGACATTTCTTGCAGCGTCCGGTCGCCGCGGCCCAGCCTTCCTAACGCAAGCGTGTCTCGAGTGGACCAGCGCGTCTCCTTGGGTCCACTTACCCTAAAAAATTTCAGTTTCTAGTAGTCTTAAAGGCAACCCATTAAAGCTCAATAGCCAACTCAATTAAACAAGTCGAAGCCATCACACCTTCCTGAAGTTTCGGATATGTCAAGCCTTGAATATTTACCTTCGAGGTTCAATCGAACATACCCTTTGTACCCTTAGTACATACCCTTAGTAAGATCTCTATTTTGTTCGTGCTACGTATTACCCGAAATATTATTCACAAAACTATAACAGTAGTTAGTGTTTGAAATATCTCCTGTAGTATTCATTTAATTGGCGGTTTGCACCGCGCATGCAGTTTTTGGAAAGTTTTCTCTTTTCATCGTTGAAATGCGTTGATATGTTGCTTAAGTAGCAGGAGAGTTCTCGCCTTGATGAATCAATGTCAGTGCGAATTCAGAGGTGCCAGCAACTGTTTTAGTGGGACTCTCTTAAGGCCACTGCCATTGCCATATTAGTGTTATATCATTTAATTCTTCAACAAGTGAAAGTGTTTTGGATTTCATACTTGCGCAGCTTATCGTTATTAAAACATCGATATTAAAACATCGTCCACTGGTGCTAGCACAGCTTATTGTTATAAAAACTACTTTGATTATTTGGTCCACTGGCGCAAGCACACATTGTTATTATCACCCGCGAACAAAGTGAGTGCAGTGATAATGTTTTCGTTGAAAATTTGAATATATATATATATATATATATTACAGTTTCTCGTCCCGTTAACACCCGGAATTATCCAGACAGGGGGCTCATCTGCCCACCCTTGTGTTTTAATAGAATAAATACAAACCACCGAGCCAGGACTCGATCTTGGGATGTAGAGATTACCACGCCAATCAAGGGTTGCCCGGGTTTCGTCGGTGAAAAGAACATGATTCTCGTTGATATTCATGAATTTCTCTGCCCATTCCATCCTCAAAAATTTCATGTACTGGGGTCAGAGGAGGCAATTTCAGATGGGATTTGACAGCAGCAATGGAGCGAAGGATGTCATTTCTTGTGGTTTTAGGCATTTCAGGAAGCCCAGCAGCCGTAAAAGTTGATTTACTTGTTTACCCGGGTCTTTTACGTAGCTGACGAACTACATTTCTCATCATGACATGTCTCCATTTGTAACAGTCCTTGAATGCCCAGCATCTGATCGTTTTTCCGTGGTCAAGGTTCCTTCAAGAATCTTGTCACTGTGTTAATATGACGTCCTATTTTTCAGGCAATAACATCAGGAGAGGTGCCTCTAGTAGTTTCTTTGATGATGATTTCTTTCTCCTCGTAAGTCAAAGCTTTTCCGCGTCCCATTTTAGCAGAATATACACAGCAAATGTAAACAAACTCAACAGTGTTGCCATAAGATGTTACGATTTACCTGTAAGTTTCATGAAAATTTGATCGCGCAAAAATGTGATATGGCCAATTTTGTGCTAAAGCTATTATTTCTGTTTTAAGTGTACTGCCAGTTGCGTAGCCAGGATACGCCACTTGTGAATAGAACGGGTAGTGTTGGGGATCTCAGCTCTGAAGTGTTTTGTTTTTTAGCGAATGTGCTGCTGGGATAGCATCCGGTACTACAGTATAATCTCTAAGCATATGCAATGACATCTTGAGAACAGAAGGTTACCCTGTTGCAGGTAAAAAACATTGACCGAATCTGTATTTCTTTTGTTACACATCTATCGTATTAAACAAAGTAGAAAAATGGTGGTCTACTGATCAGTATCCACGGGTTCCGAAATAGTGAGAAAAAAATTAGATACGCCGACAAAAAATTGAAAGGTGTAACCTTACGTAGGGTTAAATTATCTGTAAACTATGGGAAATAGAGCTTCGAAAAGGTGTGGAAATGCATAAGAGAATATTGCAAGATGTACCGTTGTATTTCTATGTCTTTATCAAAACAAGTGCAAATTCTTTGCTGACAAAACATATGCATGATTCAGTGGTGAAATCGAACGACTAAGAAAGGTTAAACGAAATCTAAGGTAGACGGACTGCTTAACGATAGACTTTGTTAAGAGGAGGACCTTAGTTCAGTGGGTTAAGATATGAGCGCTACCCTAGCCTCCCAGGTTAAATAAGGTAAGTGAAAACATTCACTTGCCGTGAATTTCCACAGGTGCAGAAAGTTTTAGGTGAACGGGCATAAATTATTGCAGCTCGTCAATTAATGAGCTGCGAGTTTTCATCGTTGAAGCTTCATAGATGGACAGGTGAAGTTTTTCTGAGAGCTTCTTAATTACTTCTGCTCTTGCAACGAATGGCGTCTCTCGGTTGAGATGTAATGGTTTATAAGTGATCTCTCAATGATCAACTTTCTTCATGACCTGTAATTCACAGTAATAACGTACATCCCGTTCATTGGATATTGTATGGGTAAGAGTGTCTCTTAAGAAATACAGACTGGAGCGTGCTACCACTAATATCCATTCAAGCATAGAAGCCTAATTTCTGTATTTTATGGCTGGTGACGTCAGCGGGCGAGGGGGCCAAGATCAAACTGCCTTAGCTGTTTGTACTGTCCGCACGTACTAAGTTTTAGATTGGCTGTTCTTGAACTCGTTGAAAATAGCAGTTGGCATCCAATTTATCAACCGCCTTAAGATTCCATCCCGTCTTGAACGTTATTTTTTTGCCAGCAGGTGCCGTGAGCCAGCTTAATTGTGCTTCAGTAAGTGGCTGATGTAGTACAGGCCATTTAATCTAATGGAACTGGCTGTCAGCCAATCACTTAGCCAGGTTAGCCGCCAAAGTTGGCGTATTGAATTGATTTTTGAAGGCTCCAGGTATTTCCCAAGGCGGCCGCCTGCAGCAGACGATGCTAAGTTTTGTTCCACTATAAATTTCTCCGAAAAATGTCCATTCTTCCTTAAGGAAAATTAATCTGCATGCTACAGTAGCATCACGGAGAATATGTTTCACTTGTGTCATTTTTTTTTTTTAATTTGCGGGTCTTTTGTTATTCTTCATTTACAATTGATATTCAATTGTACATTCAATGAAGCTTTTTCAAGAAAATATTCTTGGCCAATCAGATAAGTTATTTAAAATTGTACAACAATGCTCCTACTGTCGAATGAGCAGCCTTCCCTGATAACAGTGGTCGCAGGTCGTTATGTGACTCAGCAATATTCATCAGTTCATAATGATACTATCAGCTCTCAACCACACAACCTCAGAAGNATATTCTCAGAAAAGCTGAATACAGCAGAGACAAGCACGGAACCGACACAAAGGGTCAAAGGGGAAATACATGCGACGGTCCGTATAAATTAATAAACTGTATAATATGGAAGTTACTGGCCGTATACGGAAAGAATTTAACAACTTGTGTTATTTATTTTTTTTTTAATTTGCGGGTCTTTTGTTATTCATCATTTACAATTGATATTCAATTGTACATTGCATATCAATAAAGCTTTATCAAGAAAATATTTTTGGCCAATCAGAGAGGTTATTTAAAATTGTACAACAATGCTCATACTGTCGAATGAGCAGTCTTCCCTGTTAACAGTGGTCGCAGGTCGTTATGTGACTCAGCAATACTCATCAGTTCATAATGATACTATCAGCTCTCATCCACACAACCTCAGAAGGCAATACTTTTTTATCATGTTTTTGATATTGCATCCTGTATGCGTATATAGTTTCGCCAAGTTTTCAATCGCGGTTATCCTCATTCTCTAGAGACTATTTTTTTAATCAAAATGTACGAGAAATTAGTGAAACCCTATCTTTTCTGCCGATGGGGAGGTCAAAAATCATAAAATGATGCATGCATATTATTTGTAGATGCTAATACAATATTCAAATCCCATTCATAGTACAAAAAAACTGCAGTATATGACATTTCACCACAATATTTTACGGTTTTTGCCTATCCTGTGATGTGTAATTTTTCCACCTAAGAAAGAATAGAAGTCAATAATTTTTCATGCTAGGAAAAAATGAACAAACTTTTGGAATCCTTAAAACACTCCTAACAAAATTCAGAGCCGGATTTTCCATTTTTGCCCTCATATAATTTTACTCACAGCTCAAAACCAACAATTTTGTTTCTTTTTACTATACTTCAGTTAGCAATAGAAAATCACATGTCTTTGCTAGGAATTTTCCAAGGATTCCAAAACTGTCTTTGTTATTTCCTAGCATGCAAACTTATTGACTTCTATTCTTTTTATATATAAAAAATATGCATATATTTATGTATGTATTTCCTATTTTCTAAAAACTAGGGCCTTAATCAAAAAAGTTGTAGAAATAAAATGTTTTTTTTTTTTAATTCCATATACTGAGCAAGTTTCACACCAATCGGTCTACAAATAAAAAGCTGCGAAAAATCTGAGTTCATTCCATTAAATCATCATTAATTCCGACACGTAGATCAAACGCGTTCATAAATAAACGTAGAATTTCATGTAACACTTTTGAAAAATTTGTGACTCACAGGCTCTGAGGTCACCAAAGGCATCCCCCATAGCTTGCAGGAAGTCACCGCTGGGGTACATCAGGAGCTCCTCAGCTCCGGCAGTGGTATCGGGCGTGACAGCGCTCGATGTTGGTCACGAAGGCATCTTTGTCGAATGCTACGCACAACGGAAGGTTGGGATCCACCTGGACGCAGCAGGTGGGAGGCCCCGGGAACGCTGATCAAATAACTTTAGTAAGACTGTAAATCTAGATGAGCTCGCAGTAGGGTAAGCATGGGTAGGTTCAACTAAAATAGGTCTGACTAGAACATACTAACTAGATTAAGTAATGTCTTATTAATCCCAGCTAGTTAATTTTGTGTGTTAATCTCAACTTAACTGGATCAGCTTGCGATAGAGTCTACTCAGCTAACTGAGGCAACGGTTATTTACGCACAAGGTCTTCACAACGGGTCGGAAACGATTCGTGTTTCAATAGCTAAAAAATGGAAAAATTTGCGATTCCAAAGACCCAAAAAGGAAAGTAAATGAAGAAAAAAAGAGTACCTCCCTTGTCCTGAGAGTGACGACTTTGAACAGTGCCCTGAAGCAGGTACGTCCCTGAATGCGCGGGTCTGGGTGCTACTGACAGAGGTACTCTGCCTTCCGCTCCACCACCGCAAAAGTCGTCATGGAACATTCCAATTATTTTCTCCTTTTCTGGTGGCCGCTCTTACGAAAAAAAAAAACTCTTTTTTTTCTTTTATTCATTTTCCGTTGTGAATTACTTTGGTTGGTGAAGTGAGTAAATTTTTCTTGTTCTCGTTTCTCATTTATTGCTTCTTTTAATGAAGTTAAAAATTGTAGATAGCGCATCTAAGTGCTTAAATTATTGCCATAAACAAATTCGGTAACTCATTTTTTGAATAATTAAAACGGCCATCACCCCAAGATACACCAGTATAGACTCTACAGAGTGAGAATTTTCAGATGCTAAAGCCACCTCTAATATTTTTAGTTTCCAAAATCCTTCTACGGGGCACAGTTCTATTACCTGAGCCGAGGAGGTTGCGTTTTCGTCGGGTTTGACTGTCTGTCGTTTTTGCTCTCTGTTACCAAAATAACTAAAAAATTAAAAACGAATTTTGACAAAACTTACAGGGTTTGTTAGGTATGTTAGGAGGAACAAATGATTAACTTTTGGTGAAGATCCGTTCATCCGTTTATTTGTTTGTTTGTTTATCTACCTCATATATCTTAATGCTATAACTTGAAAAGTTATAGACAGATTTTTTATGAAATTTACATGAGTTGTTCGGTATATCACCAGAAGTAAATAAAAAATTTGTGATCTGTTGGTTCGTTCGTTTGTGGCTGCTTCTATTTTCGTACCTGTTAGCACAATAACTCAAAAAATTATGAATGGATCTTAATGAATTTTAGAGGAGTTTTTAGTAATCTTGAAAGACATAAATGATTAAATTTTGATGATGATCGGTTGGTCTTTTTGTGAGTTTGACTAATGTTTATCAGAATGTTTGTTAACAGTATAGCTTAAATATTATGAACGGATCTCCAAGGAATTACTGACACTGATAATACTGTTAAAAGGTACAAATGATTAGATTTTGGTGTCGATACAAATAAACTCATGATTACTGTTGCCTTGCTTGGCGGAGGTATGCGCTCTCAGAGTNTGGATCTTTATGAAATTTAGAGGAGTTGTTAGTAATCTTGAAAGACATGAATGATTAAATTTGATGATGATCGGTTGGTCTTTTTGTGAGTTTGACTAATGTTTATCAGAATGTTTGTTAACAGTATAACTTAGATATTATGAACGGATCTTCAAGGAATTACTGACACTGATAATACTGTTAAAAGGTACAAAAGATAAGATTTTGGTGTCGATACAAATAAAATCATGATTACCGTTGCCTTGCTTGGCGGAGGTATGCGCTCTCAGAGTGCTCTAGTTGTCATAGAATAGATTTAGCGATGAGATATTTAAAACAAAATTTACGACACACCTTAAAAACACCAGCGGCACCCGTGGAAATTCCACGGTTGAGTAAAGTCTATTCCTTCCAAAATGAACGAAACCACGTTACGCTATTGCAATTTACCCGAGTTTAACCTACTGCAGCAAGGTAACGCCCGTCACTTAACCCTGACGAACTCTTTCTAACTCAATAATGTCTGTCTACCCTAATATACTAATTATATTGTATACGCAAACTTGACCCGTGGGTAACCCGTGAGAATTCCACGATTAGTTAACGTTCTCAATTTGTAAAATGCAGCAATCTTAAGCTACGCTTATCATTAACTCATTTTAGCTTGACCTAACGGAGCTCTTCTGACCTAACCTACCCCGTAAATAACGCCAGGGCCCCGTGGCAAAAAATAACGGCAGGAATTTT
>LQNS02277096.1:13192882-13206464 GCA_001587735.2 Parhyale hawaiensis | reverse complement strand
TACTATACGTTCATTTGTGTTTTTCAGTGCACTGAGGATGGATTCTCTGTAATCCGAAACGTTTGCAGAACATGTTTTTAGTAACGACGTTGGTTTTACTTTTTATACTTCGTGTGCGATTCCTAGCAATCAACCCATATCAATTAAACTTTTATAGTTATGCACGCATCTCTTATGTAGTGTAACTGTCTAGAAACTAGAAAGTATGTAGAAATGCGCTGCAGGCTTGAATGGTCGTTTCTTACCCCATAGTTTCTGCCTGACTTGAATAATAAAAAAATAAAATTTTGTGGGGTAAAAAATGCCATATTTTCTGAAAACTAGCAAATTTTGGGGGAACATGTTTGCATGGTTATTTCTGGAAATATCACAAGTTTTTTTTTTTTTTGCTTAGAGAACAGCCACAAACCCTAACATGACCGCAACTAAATGCTCTCAACAGTTCCTACCCTCATTTTTGGTCTATCCCAATTGTAACCCCACCTCTTTGGGAAGGGGGGGGAGTGTTTCTTACCCCAATAGACTAGCTACAGTTGCAAGCATAATTAAGGGACAAAAATAAAAAATTTCATACCTCAAAAACTGTAAAAGGTTTAACGCTGAAATTTTAACACAAAAGAGGTATTGGAATACCGAATAATATGCCAAGAATTTATTACGATCCGAAGGATAAGAAAAAAGTTATGTATATTTAACTGATAATTATGAATTTAGTGTGAGCGGAATTAAGGGACAGTTTTCAAATATTGCAATTTAATTCTTCTGTAGCCCCATTTTCTTCCGTTTCCGAAGAAGAAGAAGAATGCCTACGTCATATGTAAACATTGCAGGTTCTGCAAGCATGGCTACCCGGGAAGTTGATAAATCTTTACGCATGAAAATTGTTAATTTACACAAACAAACTCTCAGCATCAGTGCAATCGCAGAATAGGTAAATCGTTCAAAGAGCTAGTATTGTTGGAAGAATTGTGAAAGATTATGAAGATCTTGGACGTGTTTCGAGTGTTCGGAAACGTGGGAGGCCCAGAAAAACTTTTGCTAGGCTGGATAGGATCATCCAACGCACAGCATTAAAGGACCGTTTTGCTACTGCCTCTTCTATTTCTAGGCAAATGAATGATACAAACGACGAAACCATCTCCAGATTCACTTTATCACGGCAACTGAATGAGATTGGTCTTCGTGCACGTCGGCTTCAAAAGAAACCGCTAATCAGTAAGAAGAACGGTAAAATTTTACTTTCACTTACACATGTTTTTTTTTGGGTTTTTGTTGCTTTCAATATGTTAATTGGGTCAATTTAAGACAATTTACATGAATAACGTTTCCGTCGCAAATGCTTAGTTTTTGAGATATTAGACTTTGAAGTTCCCATAGTTTTCCTATGGGAGAAAATAGGCGATGTCATCACAGGCTTTAAATTAACCCAACCTGACCTTGCCTAGCCTAACCTAACTTAACCTAACCTTACACTTAACCTAACCTTACTTAACCTAACCTAACCTTGTCTAACCTAATGTTACCTAACCTAACCTTACCTAACCTAACCCTAATTTCGCTTGTTTGGGACCGCTCGGTATTTTCTCCCATAGAAAAACAATGGGAACTTCAAAGTCATAGATCTCAAAAACTAAGCATTTGCGACGAAAACGTCATTCATGTAAAATGTCTTGAATTGACCCAATTTACATACTGAACACAAGAAAAGTTGGTATTATTTTACTTTCACTTACACATGATTTTCATGACTTTTCTTGTGTTCAGTACTATGTAAATTGGGTCAATTCAAGACATTTTACATGAATGACGTTTTGGTAAGGTTAGGTTAGGTAAGATTAGGTTAGACAAGGTTAAGTTAGGTTAGGCAAGGCCAGGTTTGGTTCCTTTAAAGCCTGTGATGACATCGGCTATTTTCTCCCATAGGAAAAGAATGGGAACTTCAAAGTCTTATATCTCAAAAACTAAGCATTTGCGACAGAAACGTTATTCATGTAAATTGTCTGAAATTGACTCAATTAACATACAGAAAGCAACAAAAACCCAAAAAAAAACATGTGTAAGTGAAAGTAAAATTTTACCGAAAAGTCATGAAAATCGTGTGTAAGTGAAAGTAAAATAATACCAGAAGAACAAAGTTGCAAGGTTGAAGTTCGCCAACAAACACGTCAACAGTCCTCAAGAATAGTGATCTAAAGTTTTTTTTAGTGATGAAAGCACGTTCAACTTGTTCGGGAATGATGGATATAACTATGTCAGACGTCAAACAGGTGAGAAATACGATCCAAGATGCACAAAGAAAACTGTTGAATTTGGAGGCGGTAGTGTTATGGTGTTCGGAATGTTTTCTGCAAAGGGTACTACTCTTCTCGTCTGTCTGAATACGCGTGTCAATGCTGCTGTGTATAAAAACCTCTTGGCAGATCATGTTTTGCCAATCTTAAACAATTCTGACGCTGAAGGCCCCATTTTCATGCAGGACAACGCACCCTGCCACAAAGCCAAAAGTGTGTTGAGGTTTCTTGATGAGGAAGGAGTGGACACTCTTGACTGGCCTGCTCAATGTAATGACCTCAACCCCATAGAGAACCTGTGGAAAGTCTTGGGTGAGAAAGTCATGGCTCGAAATCCTACAAACAAACACTGAGGATTTGTGGACAAGGCTTCAAGAGGAATGGGGTAGGATTGATATTGAACGATGCCGCAATTTAATTGAATCTTGCCCTCGAAGATGTGTTGAAGTCATCAAACATAAAGGATCGTTCACAAAATATTGATTAGGGATGGTTTTGTTAAATTTGTTGTTTTGTTGCGTTTTTTGTCAAGTGTCCCTTAATTCTGCTCACACTAAATTCATAAATATAAGTTAAATATACATAACTTTTTTCTTATCCTTAGGATCGTATTAAATTCTTAGCATATTATTAGGTATCCCAATACCTCTTTTGAGTTAAATTTTCAGCGGTGAGATGTGAATTTTTTTTATTTTTGTCCCTTAATCATGCTTGCAACTGTATATGGTTATCATTGCATAAATCTACTAGTTTACCTATTAAGGATATCTAGTAGTGAATTAGCTGGGTGTCCTATTGGGTTCTTGTAAGAAATTTACCCCTTTTTTCAATGTACAGGGGAAAGAAATGAATACATGAGATTTATTCCGGTTGCTGAAATGATACAGTGGTTCTCTGATTATAAAGTAGAGTTGACTGCTGTTGCTTCTACCTAGTTTGCGATTATGGCTGCCCTTGCTTGTGCTATGGCTATACTGCACCCATTATGGTTACCTCAGCCCTTAGCTAGGCCTTCAGGACGTTTCTCTTTCATGCCCACTTTGCTTCCTTCCCGATTTCATACTCCTACTTGCTCATGCTTTATTTTGTTATTTCTCTTCTTTCCCAACTAGCTTTTCCCATGGCCGTTGATCCTGTGTGGGAACACCTTCGTGCGTGGGTTCCCCATCTCTTTCGGCATACTATATGTCCCTTGCTCTTTCTGCTGTGATATAGTTCTGGAGGCTTAAACTTCCTAACTATAACTGCACCCGTTACGGAGGCCCCTTCAAGAGTAGAGACTGGAGCATAGGGTTAGGTTAGCCCATTTTATGTTAAGAGGAGCAGGGCCTCCCAGAGGGACTCGGTGTTTTACCTTAGCTAGGCCTGTGGGACATCTTCTACTTGTGGTTACCACACTTTTCCGCTTTCATACTCCTACTGATATTCTGCTTGCTGTTCCCCAGTGATGGCTCATGCAGGCAGTGGGGGGGGGGGGGCACCTCCACCAGCATATGGAATGGAAGAATGCAAATATAAAATAAATCCCAGAAAATCTCACATTCGTAGCGCACTGACCATTCTGAGACCTACCGGCAGAAAAGCCGAGACAAAAATCATTGACAATTTAAAACGCGCCCTAGTCGGTGCACGAGCTGTTGTTAAACACAGGAATAGTTCGGCGCGATATAGGCAGTGTGCCACTGAAGCGTTAGTAAAAATTTCTACTACTAATCTCGCATTCAGGACCAGAATTTAACCTAAAAAAAAACTTTTCCACCATGTGGCTTCTAAACTAATGCCAAGAGGCCCCACCTTATCCAGAGCGGAGGTTGCCACAGTTATTTCCTTGCGCATTGATCCTGTGTAGGAACACGCTCATGCATGGGCTCTATACTTGTATTGGTGCAGTAAATGTTCCCTTCACTTTCCTCCATGCCGTCACCTTTCTTGTGGGTATGCCACTTCAAGTAGCAATGATCAGGGAGCTGTCACTTCAAATTCTTTTCCATCATTTTTATTGGTCGGGGGATCGAAACGATGTTTTGAGTCGTTCTTTAACTTTGAACAAGTTTGCTTGCTAGAGTTTTTCTAACGTCAGCCTGCTTCACTCAGGTGGCAGAAGATGGATTAAACAAGTTACCCCTCAGGGGACATAGGTTGGGCCATAGGGCATAGGGTTAGGTTAGTTTAGGTTCATCCATCCTATATTATGGAGCCAGGCAACCCCAGAGGCCTATGTAGGTTACACCAGCCATTCGCTAGGCCTCCGGGATGTCTGTCTTTCGTGCCCACTTTGCTTCCTTCCCGATTTCATACTCCTACTTGCTCGTGCCTTATTCTGTTCCTCTTCTTTCCTGACTTGCTGTTTCCATGCGCATTGATCCTGTTCCTCTTCTTTCCTGACTTGCTGTTTCCATGCGCACTGATCCTGTTCCTCTCCTTTCCTGACTTGCTGTTTCCATGCGCACTGGTCCTGTTCCTCTCCCTTCCTGACTTGCTGTTTCCATGCGCATTGATCCTGTTCCTCTTCTTTCCTAACTTGCTGTTTCCAAGCGCACTGATCCTGTTCCTCTCCTTTCCTGACTTGCTGTTTCCATGCGCACTGATCCTGTTCCTCTCCTTTCCTGACTTGCTGTTTCCATGCGCACTGATCCTGTTCCTCTCCTTTTCTGACTTGCTGTTTCCATGCGCATTGATCCTGTTCCTCTTCTTTCCTAACTTGCTGTTTCCAAGCGCACTGATCCTGTTCCTCTTCTTTCCTGATTTGCTGTTTCCATGCGCACTGATCCTGTTCCTCTTCTTTCCTGACTTGCTGTTTCCATGCGCATTGATCCTGTTCCTGCGTGGGAACACCTTCGTGCATGGGTTCCATGTGTCTTACTTTTTGGAAGTCCAAGAGGTAATTTATTGCAAATCATCCCCCCAAAAAGAAAAAAAATGATACACGGTATATATAGGACCTATATACATACCTATTTTCCGTTTTGAAATTGTTGCATGGGTTGCCAGTTTCTTACAACTATCCTTTTTTATTTCTCCCACTGTTAGGTCACCTAAACAGTGGAGATTGTGGCTTCAACTATCCAATAATCTAATTTTACAATTGATATTTACTGCGCGGCCTGCACAAGCTTACATTTCTAACTATTGATTTATTTTAGGACTTTATGTCGGCGAATCGCAGTGACGACGTGTTGCTTACTTTGAGGAGGAGTCCCGCTTCTTGGAGGTGTGCCGCAGTTCTTCCGATGACCTGCGCGACCAGGGGCGCCACTCATGCACAGGTACACTTCGGGGGATGGATTTAATCACTCATCTTACGGAGCATAGGATGGGCCTTAGGTGAGTTTAGTTCGCCCATTCTGTGTAATAGGGTGCGTGGACCCGCCTTGGGGTTCATGTAGGTTACCATTAGCTAGGCCTTCGGGACGTCTCTCTTTCGTGCCCACTTTGCTTCCGTCCAATTTCATACTCCTACTTGCTCATACTTTATTCTGTGCTTCCTCTTCTTTCCCGACTTGCTGTTCCTATTTGCATTGATCCTGTGTGGGAACACTTTCGTGCATGGGTTCCCGTTTATAGAGACATGCTGTGACGACGTACATGTTCTATTTCCCTTGGCTTTGCTAGCTGGAGGGCGCATAGGATGGGACGCTTGTCGTAAAGTCCTTTCCTGGAAGCAAAGAGCGTAACGGGAGTAGTCGCGAACAACTAGCATCAAAAAGTAACGTCGTCAATGGCGCCATATCGACGAGTCTATGGCTGAGCAGCCTAATAATATTTCAAGTTTTACAACTACTTTTGCCAGAAAAGTCGTCGTAAATTGCGAATTTTATCTTTCAAGTGCGTAAATAAATTAGGAGAATATACACAAATCAAGCAATAACCAATTGTTTGTGAAAAATTGCGGTGGAGACTGGTGAAAAATTCCACAGCACCAGCGGCGAAATTTAGGCCGGTATGGAGATGCGATTTAACTTCTCTGGTGAACTGAAGCCTTATTTACCCTTCATATTCTTCCAGTTCACAGTCCTCTTCACAAGCATATTCATCTCCGCCAAGGAAGTTATGCTTTCGTCGAATTTGTCTCTCTATATGTCATCAAGATAACTCAAAAAGTTATACACCGAACAGGGTTTGTTAGGTAGGTGAAGATCTGTCCATCCGTTTGTTTGTCTATAGGCTAATTTTTTGTTAGTGCCCTAACTTAAAAAGTAATGGACGGACTTTCATGAAATTTACTCGAACTGTTGGGTTTATTACAGGGAGTAAATGATCAAATTTTTCTGATGATCTGTTTGTTCGTTCGTTTGTCGCTGTTTGATTTTATGTTTGTTAGCGCAGTAGCTCAAAAAATCATGGATAGATCTTTATGAAATTTTCAGGAATTGTTAGTCATGTCAAGACATAATTGATTAAATTATGGTGATGAACAATTTGGCCGTTTGTGTTTGTTAAAATGTTTGTTAGCTGCATAACTCAAAAAGTCGGGAACGGATCTCAAAGAAAATTCCGGACCCTGTTAACATTATCATAAGGCACAAGTGATGAGATTTTGGTATTGATTTAAAGAAAATCATGGTGGCAGAGTCGATTTGAATTTTTCGTTACCGCTGCCTTTCATGGTGGAGGTATGGACTCGCAGAGTGCTCTAGTTAAACATAACATCGTATTCTTTCGACTTAATTCATCGAATTCCCGCTCCTGACTGGCCAGCTACTTGAGCTGCACCCATACACCGAACACTCTAAAATGTCAAGTACAGAAATTGGAGCACTAACTGTTACTGTGGTTTCTCTCGCGTACAGAATATAACTCTGCTTATATTTGTTGGTAAGGATTAATAACCCACCTACGAAGGCCTCAGGTCCCACCCTCAAATACTTCGACTCGTCGCTGTGACGTAAATTGGCTACATTCACCCATCCCGTTGTGGAGAGCAGCGCCCTTTTGGGGTCCTTTAGGTTGCCATAAAGAACGTTTTTTTTTTTTGTACCCACTTTGGCCGTTAGTTGGTATATTCTTTCGGGCCCTTTAACTGTGGGAATATGTATGGGCCTCACGAACCCAGGGGCAAAGTAGAACGCCTCGGTGGCGTAAGACCATCATCCGCGATAGGGGGTAAATTCAACGTAGTCATTTTTGATGAACGAGGGTTGGGCACAGCAGCATTCGATTAGACATTTGCTCTTCAGTAATAACATAGGAAGAAGTAGAACGCCCCGTTCTCTAGACGATCTGCCGCGGTGGAGGCAAATTCGCCCCGGTGGGGAAAATTCAACGCTGTCATTTTTTATGGCCAGCTAGGTCTAGTTTTTTGGCATGGGTCACATCTAGGTGCACCCACCAAACTCCCTACAAAAAATTATGAAAATTGCACAACTCCTTCGACCACTTATTGGGTGGACAGACATATAAATATATACAGAGTGTTACCTTTGATTATGCAAATACAATTTGTTTTACTTTACTTTTCAAGGTAAGTCTAACTTTGAAATATCAATATTAGCTAAATGTACGGCTATGTTGCAAATATAAACAGCACTTGTGTAAAATAAATAGCTGACCTTTTCCTAAGTTGCTCATACAATTTACTTAATTGCGAGTTTATTACTGTTACCTCAGATTATGCAACAAGTTAATAAAAACGTCATAAAGAGGAAATAAATACAAGTGAACAGGAATATCTTTATTAAACGTCCAAAACCAAGAAGTTATAACCAAAATAATTTAATAAACACTGAAATAAGTGTTCAGTAGTGGTGAACAAAAGTTTATTTTGAACATGGCAAACTCTATTATCCATGATATTTATGAGGCGACTAGTGGCCCGCGCCTTCATTATAAATGACGGCATAAAATTAACACTTCACCAAAACCCCCGCCGTCTTTTGGGCTTCCTCATTTTTCCCCTATCTAATACTGAAGAAAAAGATTGCAAGGTACCCAACTTTTTTTTTTCGCTTGTTGAAATCTGAATATTCTCCTATGTTATTCCCATAGAGCGTGACAGGAAAGATATAAATATAAAAATACAAACACGACGTGAATTATTATATAGAACTATTATCAACAGACTTTGTGAGGTTTGATATTTCAGATGGTGGAATAGAAGTTGCAGCTGTTTTTACTGCCTTCCACAGACTTACTTTGCTCAAAAACTGCCGACCACATTCATAGACCTTCCTTTTGATCATTGCCCAGAAGTTCTCAATTGGATTTAAATCGGGGCTATTCGCTGGCCAGGTCATAATCCTTTTTGATCTAAATCCTCCATCCCCAAGCCAGTTAGCAGTGTACCGTGCTGGGTGTGAGTGAGCGTTATCGTGCTGAAATACCAATTTGAATCTGCGTGCGATAGTCTGGTCATCAAGCCATGTCATAAAGTTGGCTTCAAGAAACTGGAAGTACTTTTCTGCATTCAGTTTAACTCTTTCTGCCACTTCAAATGAACCAAGAAGGGTGTCACCTACTATCCCGGCCCAAAACATTACACCTACAACAATTTGTTGACGCTTAAGCCGTGTCTGTTGTAGTCAGTCATCTAGGACCCATCCATCTGGACCATCAAGACTATCTCTGCATTCGTCAGTAAATATGACAATGGAGAAATCAGTTTTCATATTTTCTTCAACCCATTTGACCCTATTTTCTTTGAGCTTTTGTGAGAAGTGGTTGGTTTTTCACTTCCTCTAGCTTCTGCAAAACCTCACATCTTGTCTTTCTGATTAGTATTGGGCTCCAGCGTCTTCAAATATCGCCTTACTTGTAGAAGTCGTTTTCTAGCCATAGAACCTTCAAATGTCGCATGTCTCGAGCAGTCAATTTCTTCGTAGAGGCTCTATCTGGAGTTTTCCGGTTGACCTTACCTTCAATTGCGTAAGCGTTAATTGTTCGGTAATCTCGCTGCAATTCACTGGAAAATCCGAGTGTTGCCTTACCAGAAGCCAATAGCGAGGTCACTTTGATCTTTTCTTCACAAGTTAGACTGCTTTTCTTGCCCATGTTGAATAGAGAGTGATGATGCATAATCTGGCGTAACAGCAGAACCCCGTGCGATAAGCTAATGTTGCCAAAACATGCGAAATTGTTCCATTTTATTTTTCTCTAAATGTTTTTATAGTTACAAGATACCTGCGAACTAATTTACTATCAACATTTTAAATGTTTCTCACTTATCTTGAAAAATAAGTGATAAAAATTGTATTTGCATAATCAATGGTAACGTACTGTATATTTATATATTTAAGTAAATCTTTAACGAAAACATTTTCACCACTCTCACTTCGTTCGCGGGTGATAACCAGAGAGCCTTTGCCGCACGTGTTGCACTGGCCGTAGTTCCTGCTGATGTTATCTTGTAGAATTCGGTTGATTCTCGATATTTCCCTTCCTCTCAAGGGACATAAGATGGGACATAGGGTTAGGTTAGTTTAAGTTCGTCCATCCTATGCTATGGGGCCAGGTAACCCCAGGGGGCCCGTGTAGGTTACCTCAGCCATTAGCTAGGCCTTCGGGACGTTTCTCTTTCGTGCCCACTTTGCTTCCTTCCCGATTTCATACTCCTACTTGCTCATGCTTTATTCTGTTCTTCCTCTTCTTTCCCGACTTGCTGTTCCCATGCGCGTTGATCCTGTGTGGTGGGAACACCTTCGTGCATGGACTCCCCGTTTCTCTTGGCATGCTATATGTCCCTTGCTCTTTCCTCCGTGATATTGGTCTGCTGGGAAACGGAGGCTCAAACTTTCTGACTATAACTATAGTTCCCCTTATCTTCCGCTATGTGGGTCGCCGAATGGTGATGAGCGCCCATCCCATGGGACTCCTATCTGCTCCCGTGTGAGGGGCCACGCTGAGACAAAACATGTGACCTTCGGCGCGATGCGGCTCGGATATCAATCATTTCCGTATGAATTTTTGTGTTGTTACGGAGAGCAGCATTCCCAAGGAGATTGTGTAGGCTACCATGAACTTATGGTCCCCAGTGCCTTCTCCGCAGGGGATGTAGCATCTGGCCGCATTTCCTGCTGAAAAGGTTAGTTTTCTAGAGTTAGGTAGGTTCTCTATATTTCCCCTTCTGTTCCGCGAGGTCGGCCGCCGAATGGTGGTAAGCGACCCATCCCATGTTACTCCTATCTGCTCCCGTGTGGGGGGCCACGGAAGGGACCCCTCTCGCGAATGTTCGCTTTCTTCGTTTTTCGTTTTTCGTCTCCTCTGCGCCGCACAGCTAAGCGATTTCGTTTGAGCGAGCCGTGTGGAGTTGGAGATGCTTGCGCCTTATTTCCTGCCAGACATGGTGCACCTGGCCAAGATTGTTCTAATAGAACTCATCTGAGTTCTACTATACTTCTAAACTATGTCATACAAAGTTGGAACGCTGCTATCTAGTCTTTGTATCTAATACATCGGGAAAACCCACACTATGATGATAATGATTACCATCAACTTGACCTTCGCTACGACTGTCTTTCTTGCCCACTTGGATACCTTCTACTATCATACTCATACTGATGATGCTTTATTCTGTTCTTCCTCTTCCCACTTGCTGTTTCCTTGCACGTTGATTGTATGTAGAAACCTTCTCGTACATCGGTTCGTTTCTCTCGACATACTACATGATGTCTCATCTTTTCTTGGAACAAGTTTGTGACGTCTTCCCTATCCTATGACATTATCCTCTTTTTTTGTGAAATACATATACTGTATGTAAACTTAATAATAGTCCACTGGTTAATACTTTCTTATAATATAAAATAATGAGACATACTTCGCGCCCTAGCGGCGCACGAGCCTGTGCTTAAACACAGTAGGTAATAGTTTGGCGCGATATTACTATTATGTTGGTATTGTCCCGCTATTGGCGCGATATAGACAGTGTGCCACTGAAGCGCTAGTAGAACTTCTACCACTACTACTACCTATTCTCTTCACTAGATTTGCTTTTTCCCCCGCTCCGAGTCCCCACGTCCCCTCCTTCTCCTTGCTCTCCAGCAGCACCGCTGCAATGACTCAGGCGGCAATAATCTAGTGGAGCTCCATTGCAGAACCAGGTCGTCGCCCTGCTCCATCTTGCCTCCTTGTTATCAGTGCCTAGGTAAGTGAAACTTACAATTTTCAGTATCCCCCCCTTCCCTTGCATCTAAAAATTTTTGCTTCTTATATAAAATTGGAAATGATACTGCAGTATAAATAATACCAATCGCAGTTAGGTTGCATTATATTCATGTTTCGTCATAGAAGGAAACTGCTCCCGCGAGGGTATTGCATGCACGGAAGGCGCTATTGAGAAGTAGGTAAAGATGTCACAGCTTTGATTTCATCTTCAATAAAAGCACTAGTATTTAAAACTCCAGTACCGATTTTAATTCCAGGTAAAATTGGGAATAAAAGTTCTTTTAGCTTCTTTGCAATACGGGGTTACGAGATCAGGTTATTACTTTCCAATGGGAGCTTTAGAAAAAATTGATATAGTTTAAAGCTTAACTTTACGAAGTGTTGGAGACTCCATAGCCCTGGCAGGACCCCGCGCCGCCCCTAGCAACTGCAGCGTCGGATCCTTCGCGTCTTCGGTTTTATTTTCACCCGCGTCCCATTACATTTTGTATGATTTTGAAAATGCTGCGCTGGTTGTCTAGAGTCCTTGGTTTCCATTCTTTCTCCAGCTACAGTCGCCAAAACTAATTGATGTAATTATAATTTCTTCAGCTTAATTTGTTCATAACCAGTGACAGTGTGCAGAAGTGATACTTCTTATGTAATCAGGGAAACCCTCAATATTGTGAAGATAATTACAATGTGATGTTCACAGCGTTGCCCGTGCTGCGGTGTGGGACCCTCGTGCAGTGAGCAATTTGCAGTAATCAAAAATACCCATCAAACGTGCAGTATGATTGTAAAGCTACGTTTTGAACCTAGTCAAGTTTTTGTTTAACTGTTACAACGAGCAGAAGCAGAAAAGAGTACGCTTTCAATTATTTGTAAGGTAAGCTTGATGATGGTGGAAAAATTTTTTCTTCGCCATCATAATAACGTAAATGGAAACGTTTCTCGCCAAACGCTCAATATCTTCGTAAAATACTGACATCACGAACGAAGGTAACACTCTTGGAATTTTTTCAATGAGCATAATTTGCATTAAACAAAATATTGCCTGTTTGTCCCTCCTTGCTGGTGTTCTCTAAAGCCCGAATGTTGGGCTCCTTTTGACGAAAAAGTACTTTGTACATTAGGCCTGGATCGGGAGCTATGGCCACGAATCCTACACAAAAGGCCCGCAATATAGCTATGTATTTTCTGCTATATGGCCGCCGCGCCCAGCTCAGCTGACACTGCATTTAATCCCATTGAGGGTTTCTGTATTTCAGTTAACACACTCTCAGAATGGGGCTCCACTGTGTTTTGGAGCCTAATCCTGTAGTGCGGACTCTTGCATGAGCTCCAATGAACTAACTGCTGGAAACAGAATTGGGACTTGGGACCATGTGTCCTTCCAACTCTGCCAGCGGTGCCTGTGATGAAGTGAAACGGAACGAAAAATGTGTTAGCTATGTTGCATTGACCCTTCATTTCCTGAGTTTATTAACATTTTTTGTTCAGGTAACATTTTATCTTGAAGGTTCACCTGGCCGATGGAAGGTTACTTAATTACGTACGTACATAAACGTGTACTCTGCTTTACTAACGAACATCACACTCAAATTCGTAGAGAGAGAGACTCCAGTTAGCACATTTGTTCCTAAAGTGAAACTTGTTTAGCATTAGGAGCGTTTGTTGTTTATGAAAGTTGTTAAAGCTGTGTATGAATGTAATTTGTTTTCCTACGTTTTTGGCTCACAGTATATTTGTTGTGGTCTTCCTCTTCTTTCGTGACCAGCGGCTTCCCCTGCCGAGTTTTCCCTTTTCTTCGTCATGCTACATGTCCCATCACCTCCCTGCTTCTTCTGCCGAATTTCCCCCTTTTCCTCGTCATGCTACATGTCCCATCACCTCCCTGCTTCTTCTGCCGAGTTTCCCCCTTTTCCTCGTCATGCTACATGTCCCTTCTCCTCCCTGCTTCTCATGCCGAGTTTCCCCCTTTTCCTCGTCATGCTACATGTCCCTTCCCCTCCCTGCGTCTTCTGTCGAGTTTCCCCCTTTTCCCCGTCATGCTATATGTCCCTTCCCCTCCCTGTTCTTCTGCCGAGTTTCCCCCTTTTCCTCGTCATGTGCTACATGTCCCTTCCCCTCCCTGCTTCTTCTTCCTAGTTTCTATCTTTTCTCGTCATGTGCTACATGTCCCTTCTCCTCCCTGCTTCTCCTGCCGAGATTCC
>LQNS02277096.1:13179955-13190028 GCA_001587735.2 Parhyale hawaiensis | reverse complement strand
CGTCATGCTACATGTCCCTTCTCCTCCCTGCTTCTCCTGCCGAGTTTCCCCCCTTTTCCTCGTCATGCTACATGTCCCTTCTCCTCCCTGCTTCTCCTGCCGAGTTTCCCCCTTTTCCTCGTCATGCTACATGTCCCTTCACCTCCCTGCTTCTTCTGTCGAGTTTCCCCCTTTTCCTCGTCAGGTGCTGCATGTCCCTTCCATATACCTCTCTTCCAACACGACGTAGTGCAAATTTATGATAAAAATGCCCATTGTGTTGCATTTATGTCCTATAGAGCTACCACAGGTACCGCTGGCGAAGATATTTTTGTCGTAATTTTATTTTTGCAGTCTTTCGTTTCCCTTACGAATTTCTGCATATCTCGTCGTTACTTCATCTTCTCTCTTGTATCACTGTTATTGGCGGTTAATTTTGCATAAAACTAGTCATATTCTCGATGTATTGTGAAAACTCCAATCTAAAAAAAAAATTACTGAAGTACAAAGCCTATTTGTTACAAATGTTGTGAGACTGCTTACGCAACAATTAGAATTCATTCTTTTCACATCATTATGTTTATTCAAAGGCTGAGAAGTCAAGTGTTCAGTGCATTTTAGTTCTAGAATGTTTTACTGCTACTACTCGAGTCTCCTACTATGCTTTGCGCCTTGTTTCCTGCCCGTAGTAGCGCACGTCGGCCACGCCTACCCATCATGGGGCATTTCAATACAGCACAAGTAGTTTCTCTGTAGAAACGCCTTCAGTTGCGGCTACGGAGATTAAACGAAGTATGTAATAATAGCAACCCGTGGTTGGCTGCAGCTGTACTAGCTCCTCATGGGCCAATTGGCCTATATATGCAGCACGAACTTGTGCTTGTGGATTTCTCAGAGGAGGGTGCAGTTCCGAAAGTTGACTTGAGCGACGTTGCTGCTGTCTTGATGCAGTCACGGCTTGACGAGACGTCCTTCCTGGACCAATTTCGTTAAAATCACTTTTGTAATAATTACGAAGGAGAAGGTTCGACTACCCAGATAACGTCACTGTCCGTAGACCTCAGCCACGTTTTGCAGCATTAGTTTGTTCTAGTTTCCTGCACCGCAGCGATTATTTTCAGTAAAATATGAAGTCAATGTGTGAGGGTCAATACATTGCTCACTGGCATGGACTGTTGTGCACCTGGAATGTTCATTTCATGCTTTTAATAAACAGATTGTGCACGCAGACGCAGTCCTATTATTTCTCACTATCTGTGATCCCCGGCTATTTCCCACTGTGGCTCGTCTTGAGTGTGACTATCACGACTTGCGTTGTGACTTGGAATGGATTATGCGATTACCTGCCGGTTACCTTGTGATGTGGAATTACGTGCAGTGTACCGTAACTACCTGCAATGTGTCGCCACTACGTGCATCGAAAACTGCCTGCACACTGCACGAAGTGGCGTCGCATTAGAGTTAGCGACGTCACGCTGCACGCAGTGTCCACATATTGATGTGTTACATCACACGCGCCCTAAGTGACCACCACTGCACACAGAGACGTACCTCTGACTGCTTTACTATACTTGTGATGTGACGTCATGACTAGTAGGCGGTGATGTTACAAGTTAAGGGACATGGCTTGTAGTCATATCACAGGCAGTGACCTCACACCTTTTGTTCAATCAACTGTCACAATCAGTGACGTGCTGCCTGCAGTGTGACGTAGCCGCTCTACTAGTGACGTCACTGCCTGCAGTGTGACGTAGCCGCTCTACTAGTGACGTCACTGCCTGCAGTGTGACGTAGCCGCTCTACTCGTGACGTCACTGCCTGCAGTGTGACGTAGCCGCTCTACTCGTGACGTCACTGCCTGCAGTGTGACGTAGCCGCTCAACTCGTGACGTCACTGCCTGCAGTGTGACGTAGCCGCTCTAATAGTGACGTCACTGCCTGCAGTGTGACGTAGCCGCTCTACTAGTGACGTCACTGCCTGCAGTGTGACGTAGCCGCTCTACTAGTGACGTCACTGCCTGCAGTGTGACGTCACACTCACAGTTAAGTTAATACAGGTTAATCACTCTGACGCTAATCCGTGAACATTTCAAGTCCCTCAACAGGTCAATCTGAGGAGTGACACGTTTCAGCAACTTCTTCCCTCCTTCAGCGGAAATTCGAAACTAGCGTTTACGTTATGGGATTTATTGAATAGGTTCAAATTACAGTGTGCACACAGCATAAGATACATAAACTATGCGCTACCGAGTTTTTATAAATGGGTAATATCTAAGGCTGCGACGATGTTGCTTTTTATATAGACACTAAAACTCTGTGACCACTCAAAGATAACAATTTTAGTCAGAAAAAAATCGAAGCGCAACGATGTCACTGAGGAAAGGAAGCATAGCACCTAGAACAATAGGGGCGTGAGCGACGGCATTGAGTTTTTTTTTTTCTATCATTGGATGGTAGATCGTGATCTGTCGTTCTACAAGTCAGAGAGGTGTAAATTTAAGAAATCGTATGTAAAATAGATTTTTAATAGTACCCTATTACACCAGTGCAGTCTTTAAATAACTCTTCTGTAAATAATGAAATGTGTCGCTTACGCCCCCAACCCATTGATCTAGAGCCCCATTAAGTACGTCGATAGATCGATATAGTCGTCTATGATAGCATAGTGTCACTGCCCGAGTGACAAGGAAACTTTTAGTAGGCATCACATTCAACCAGTAGATAGAATAACCCTTAGCCCGCTGCAGAGGACAGTCCTTTCGATAAGATGTCGCGAGTTTTCGCCGCAATTAATCAGAACTGGGTATGTTACCATGACCGAGGGGAGAATCAGCCACGGGGCACTAATGAAACTTGCTCCACTTCGTCGTGAAAACACAGGTCTACTAGACCGTATATCGCGAATTGTGCCATTACTAACTTCATGCGAACGTCAGCTTGGAAATTCGGAAAATCACTGATGACCATTCCAATAAGTCCTCCCACAATTCTACTGTGGCATACAAAACTTCATCTATTTTCAGCACTCTCCCTATGTGGCGGTACTCGGCAAGTGGCTTAAGATTTGAGTTTCGAGTTTTCTACGAATTTATTTTAGTTAAAAACTTAACGAAATTGCTCTTGTTCCCCTGCTTTAATGAAATTTTCTATAGATTTGTGAAGAAACTTCACGTGCAGCAGACTGCATCTTCACTGCCGTGTGCGGGCAGGAGACGGGCTGAACTGGAGTCGAGACTTGCATTAACAGGACACAAGGCTAGCATCTGCAGCGGGTTCTATCATCCTAACGAGGCCATGATCCTAATGTAATATTAGAACAATTGAGCTCTAAAACAAGACACAACGTACTTAGGAATTTGCTGCATTTCGACAGACTATTAAAAATAACTTTAGCATCTAAATCGCTCAATGACAGACTATGCCCATACAGTCTAATACCTAATACCAAGCGAAGAAGGCAACTAGAGGAGTCTTTTTGTGACCACTTTGCGGATGATTCTGCCTGATTGCGCATAATCAGAGAGTTTATGAGACCACTTTTTTAAGAGATTCTGATAGCAATTAACAGTGATCAGTGATAATTGATAGCAGCATGATTTCCTCCGTAGGTTAATCATACGTGATCAAAGAGTGATGCCAGCCGTTGGAAAAGTAAAAATTTAAAATGCAATATCGTGAAGTTTTCTTAGAATAGGAGATAAATTGAATAAAGTTATGATCGCTTATGATATTTACTTCCAGAATTATAGTTTCCTTAGTTTTATGCGCATGTTCAAAATGCTTAAAATACTGCTAGTGCAGTTTGCAATGGCTTCAAAATCAAACAAAGACTCATAAATCCATTCCCTTAGTTGTCCGTTAAAATGAGATAAAAACATATTTTGCGAAAACTGACATGGCGTCTTGGGTTTGTTTACCAAATTCTCAGACGTGGAACTACAAAATAGAATCCCGAATACAATTCACATCATTGCTTTACTTCATGCTTCGGCACGATACTTCAAGTTTTACCTCAAGTAAGAAAACTTTATTACCTTTTCCTGAAATAACAGTGTTAATCATAATAAAAAAGAAGCAGAAACATCGTCGTTGGCAGAAATAAAATATCTACCATCAGTTTCATAGATAATAGTTGGTAAATTAAATGAAACTTGTTCAGATACTCGGTACTTTTTTCAAGATAAACTTCCGCACGACAACGAACGCAACAGGTCTTCTGTGTCAATAAAGATCTTGCGGCAATTTTAATAAAGAATTCATGGACACCTAAATTTATTAACTTTCATAAATCTAAACACGAATTTAGCTGGGGCTGAAAGGCACCAGCAGCATGTCGAGAAAACGGGCCAGAGAATCAGAGCAGCATTGAATATATGGTTAGTTATGTCGAATAGCTTACGCCTCCATTCTAACAGGAATGGAGAAATGACAACAAATAAGGGAGACATAGTATGTGGATAGAGAAGCGGAACCCATGTAAACAACTGTTCATACACAGGATCAATGCGCATGGGCGCATCGAGTCTACATATAAAGAAGAAAACATTACTAGTAGCAGGAAGAAAGGAAGGAAGGAAGAAAAACGAACACGAAAAACAGACGTCCGAAAGACCTAACCAAGGCTACGGTACCCATGGGCCGTGGTCAGCACATATTAATTAATGAGGGACAAAAGTATTTGACCAAAATAAATGTGTTGAATCTTAGACATTTAACACTATAATTTGAATAAATTAGTTTGGAAATTATTCTAGAACGTTCACGAAAAGTCTCGAAACAAATGCAATGTAAACAAACCACAGCCGGCGCAATCATTACCTCTCTAAACCTCGTTGAAGTCGCGCACACTCTCACTACAATGCCCAAAGTTAAAGAAAATCCTTGAAGCTACTCGTAAACGGATAATTCAACTTCGTAGTGAGGAACATATAGAGTAATAGCAGAACGTGTCAATGTTCTTTTTTCAACGGTTGGAGCAATAGGTCAGCAAGCATCAAGTGACTGGGGCGGTCTCCAACCTGCAAAGAGCTGAAGCTCCACGTAAGATTATGGATCGTCCTCGGCGCTACATGCTACGTAAGGTGACTAATGACCCCATGACAACTCGTGCTGACCTTTAGAGTGAACTGGCGTCTCAGGGACTGCATGTCAGCAAGAAAACTATTGTTAGGGAATTGAGCCGTACTGGCATTCATTCTTACTCTCCTCGCAAAACTCCTCTTCTTACAGCAAAACCTGTCAAGAGCCGCTTAGCATTTGCCAAAGATCACCTTGACAAAGGAAATGAGTTTTAGGAAGGGGTTATATGGTCTGACGAAACTAGAATAGACCTTTTTGGCCGAAACGAAGCTCGGCATGTATGGAGGAAACGTGGTGCTACCTATGACCCCAAGAACACCATCCCCACCGTGAAGCATGGAGGAGGAAGCATCATGGTGTGGGGTTGCTTTACTGCCCATGGTGTTGGGGATCTTCATATCATTGATGGCAAGATGAATTGTTTCATGTAAAGGGAGATATTAGATTAGATAGCAGGCAGTAGCAGAACCAAGAGACCCTTTCCCAATGAAACACCGAGACTAACACCCCGGCCCTCTATGAGCTATTGCCATTATGTTAGTAGGATGTAGAGGAATGGAGAAATTAGAAGAGAAAAAATGGAAGATGAAAGAATAGAAGGGAAAATTAAAAACGAAGGGAGAGAAGAATCTCCGCCAAAGCGATGGTCATGAATGCCCACAAGCATGATCGATAGCCGCTGATATGCGGAGCATAAAAATATAGATGGAGCAGAAGTGAGAAGAAGTCAGCTTAAGATGGCCTGGGAAGCTTTGGCCGTTAGGTGCTTGCGACTCGTTGAGGAGAAATTCTTAGCTGTGGAGGATGTCTCTTCCAGTGTATGTCAAGACGATTTTTAAACGAGTTGACCGACTTCGCACCAACAACGTCGGAAGGGAGTCTATTCCAAATGCTGACTATGAAATAGGGAATAATAATAACATGTATTTCTCCACAGGCGGGAGGTATTCTGACTAGAGGTTGTTCTTCGAGCTTTATGCTCGAGATTTTGGCCGTTGTTTCTTGTTTCGCAAGCGATCATTAGGGTTTCTTTCAAAGAGTCCCGTTATAGGTACGTCGTTGAAACCATTTAAGTACTTGAATGTTTCTATTAGTTGCCTCCAGAGTCGTCTTTGCTCGAGAGAGATCAGACCCAGTTCTTTCAGGCGACGTTCATACGACTTGTTTCTCAGCTGAGGTATCAGTTTTGTTGCTCTGCGTTGCACTCATTCCATGTTATCGATTTCTTTACTGAGATGTGGCGACCAGAACTGAACAGCAAATTCTAAGTGTGGCCTCACTAATGCCTTGTAAAAGGGAACGATGATGTCCTTGCACTTGTATTCGAAGTTTCTGGTGATGAATCCGAGTACTCTGCTTGCCATTTTCACACTCTTGTCAACTTGCTGTGTTGTAGTTTGTTTGTAATAATGATTCCTAAGTCACGTTGCAGAGTGACAGTAGCCAATTCCGTCCCATTCATTTCCAATGGGGTGGAAGAGTTCACCAGCCCTACGTGCATTACTGAGCATTTGTTGACATTAAAGTTCATCTACCACGTTACGCTCCATTCCATGAGGTGGTCAAGGTCTTGTTGGAGCTCGGCTCTTTTCGTTTGGGATGACATAGTATTGTATCATCCGCAAATTTACTGATTATACTACGGATGTTAAGATCGAGATCATTGATGTAAATTGAGAACTGAAGTGGGCCAAGCACGCTACCTTGTGGAACCCCTGATGAAACCTGTGTCCAGTCGCTCGCTCTCCTTCAAGGTTCACTCACTGCTGCCGACCCGTAAGCCATGCCTTCATCCATCGTAAATAGTCACGCTGGATGCCATGGGCTTCCAATTTTTTCATTAGCCGTTGATCGGGCACTTTATCAAAAGCCTTTTGGAAGTCTAGATACACAAGGTCCACACCCTTTTCTTCATCTTTAATATCTGTAACTTCTGAGAAAAAGTCCAGTAGGTTCGTTAAGCAGCTTCTTCCATTTCAGAAGCCATGTTGAGTGTCGGATATGAGCTACTGCATCCTCAGGTGATCAGTGGTGCGCTTTTTCAAAAGGCGTTCGATGATTTTGCTGACGACCGAAGTAAGACTGATTAGTCGATAGTTGCTGGCGCTCTTTCTATCCCCCTTCTTATGTATCGGTACTACACTAGCTAGTTTCCAATCCTGCGGAACTTCTCCCGTTCCTATAGATCGATTAAATATTTCGAGCAGTGGCTTCACGATGACTGGAGCCATTTCCCGAAGTACACGGGGAGTAAGATTATCTGGGCCAGTGTATTTGTACACATTTAGGTGGGTGAGTTCTTGAAGGATCTCGATCTCCGTGAAAACACAGGTGTTAATTGGAGCAACTTGCATCGGTGCTGGTTCAAGGATATTCGTAACATTTTCAACAGTAAATACAGAGGTGAAATAGTTCAGGATTGTGGCTTTGTCTCTTAGGCTATTGGTGATTTCACCGTCAAGTCGTTTGAGCGGACCTAAGGTTTCTTTTTTGAGTCGTCTTTCATTTATATATTTATAGAATGCCTTTGGGTTGACTTTTGCCATAGCGGCTACAGAAACTTCCTTCTCCCTTCTTGTGGTTCTGACTATTTTCTTTACATCCCAACAAGCCCTTATGTGACTGGACCTGTTCTCCTCTGTTGGATTACGTTTCCAGGTTTTGTAACGCTCATGTCGCCTAGCAATGCAGCATCTGACTATCCCTTTCATCCAGAGGGGATCGTTACTGATACAAACTCGTTTAGTAGGGATGTGTCTTTCAGCTGCTCTTAGTATGCTCGTTTTCAAAAGATATGAGCATTGTTCTACACTGGCATCTCTCATCGGGGTTTCAAAGTCAGCCAGAGAAGAAGATGCTTCCAAGTGCCAAGAAATTCTACGGACGGCGCAGGTGGACTTCCAACAAGACAACGACCCCAAGCATGCTGCGAATTTAACGAAAGAATGGTTTCAAAGAAGAAAATAAATGTTCTTACATGGCCTAGCCAATTACCGGACCTTAATCAAATAGAAAATTTGTAGCGTTTTTTTAAATTTGGTGTCCGCAAAGGGTGTCCCAAAAACCTTGCTGAATTAATGGTTATCTTTAGGAAGAATGGAAAAAAATACCATCAAGTGAATTTGAAAAGTTAATTTCCAGCTATAACAATAGTCTCCATGCTGTTATTGCCAATAAAGGTCACGCCACCAAAGTACTAATGTCATGATTTTTTTGGTCAAATACTTTTGTCCCTCATTACTTTTGCTTGCGTTGAATTTTCTTATTATAAGGGCACATTTGACTGTTCTGTTTAAATATTCTATTATATATATGTTATATAAACTTCCTGTATTAATTATCCTAAAGCAGACCCTTAATTTTTAAAATTACATAAAAAAATAGAATTGTGCAAATACTTATATCTAGGCACTGTATAGCCCACCTTAAAGAATTATTGATATTCATAAATTTAAGTCTCCGTTTACAAAAACAAAGGCCATCTCACCGAGGAAGAAAGGACACAGTATGGCAATGGACATGGGGAATCCATACACAAGGTTCTTCTACACAGGATCAACGCGCATGGGAACAGCAAGCTGTGAAGGAAAGAGGAAGTACACAATATTATTATTATTATAATGAGGGTTTTTCCGCCGTATCAGAAACGAAGACTATATAACAGCGTTCCAATTTTATATAATATAGTTTAGAAGTTGAGTCGAACTCAGATGAGTTCTTTTAGTACAATCTCGGCCAGGTGCACCCTGTCTGGCAGGAAATAAGGCGTGAGCATTTCTAACCCTACACGGCTCGGCCGAACGTAATCGCTCAGCTATTCGGCGCAGGGAAAGAGACGAAAAACGAAGACAGAAGAAAGCGAACACTCGTGCGGGGGGGTCCCTTCCGTGGCCCCCACACGGGAACAGATAGGAGTCCCATGGGATGGGTCGCTTACCACCATTCGGCGGCCCACCTCGCGGAACAGAAGGGGAAACAGAGGACCTTCTTATCTCTACAAAACTAACCTTCTCAGCAGGAACTGCGGCCAGATGCTACATCCCCTGCGGAGAAGGCACTCGCGACCCTTGGGTGCGTGATGCCCAAACAAATTGTGGCGGGGAAAGGGCCTGCCAACGAATAAAATATCATCAGTAGAGTATGAAATCGGAAGGCAGCAAAGTGAGCACGAAAGACAGACGTCCCCAAGGCCTAGCTGATGACTAAGGTAACCTAGAGGGTCTCCCTGGCGCCTGAACGTAAATTAACCAACCCTATGCCCCCTGAAGAGGAGAGTTTTATATGTTGATATCTGTAAACAGAGTACCGACCGAGCTCTGATGAAGTGAAATGTCAATTATTCCGGCCCTATTGTACCCCCTGCACTGTATCTCACTTTGGGGTGACTTAAAAAAAATTCTGTTCAGCATTTGCGGGTAGCAAGTGACCAACACAGTTGTTGGTCACTTGCTTGCCCCCTCCCTTGCTCCTATGTTGGTCCATCTCTTCGTCACGCAGTTAAGAGTTTAATAGGAGAAAATTCATGTACTGACAAACAAATTAGGATACCATACAATTTCATCGCTTGGGGTACCGGTAACAAATATAGCTCTGGATCTCCGGCCTCTAGATACCGGGCTCTGGATCCTCACTTCCATTGCTCAATGATATCGTTGTAGTTGAATCTTCACGCTGAGCAGTGGCCTTTTTATGTTGAATTCACATCGCAGCCGAAGTTCGGCGCTGGAAGTTCAACTATCAGTTGGTTTTAATTATTATTATTAAATCACACCAGGCTGGCGACGTAGGAACGGAGAAACTCCATGAGGTTAACAAACCCAAACGCAACCAGCCCAGCGGGTGGAGAAAACAAAGAATGAAAAAAAGAAGATCCGAGATCACAGATAGCTCTGAGTACAGATCGTTTAAAGCTGCCAATACCAGCACCAGCAAAGACAGAGCCATCAAGACCATTCCAAACATCCACACACGATAGAAAAAACGAACGGGAATACTGGCCCGTACGGCATCGTAAC